>JAJLUL010000233.1:0-24700 GCA_030564325.1 Blastobotrys capitulatus | reverse complement strand
CAGGCCATTTGAATTATTATTCATGTTGAAATTAGTTGGCTGGTTTATTAATTATTATTTAACCGTTACAGTGAGAGATTCTGATGTTTCACAATTATTATTCTTATCACTTGTGATTACATAATTACGCGTGACTTCTTAAATTAGAATCTGAAACCTTTAGTTGGTTTTATTGCGAAATATGCCAGAATCGTTACACATTGGGAACTATATACCATTTTAATACATTATTTTAAACTGAAGTGGTCCCAAAGTCTAACTTGAAAATAAATGTTTTGTCGAAATTGATTACTTGGAAAAAAAAAAAAATCACCAAAAAGGCTTCTAACCATTCAATACTATCTATCTTTCTGATATTCTTAATCATGCCAAAAAAAAAAAAAAAAAAAAAAAATCTGGTGATGTTGGAAAAAATTTTCTTGCTCTCAAGCTTACTATACTAATACGTACCAGAGAAATCTGAGACATCTCATTGCATTTAGGGCCGCACGTCAAATTATCAATGATCTGAACTTGAGCCGGGATTCATGGATAGCTGCTTTAATTACAAACTCTTTTTTAAAGTTAATGCATTGACCAACTTGGAAGTTTTCTAATGACTGCTAATCATAAAATCACCAATGCCAGTAGTACATTATATATAATATATCAATTGATCCTGCTTTAAAGAAAAAAAAAAAGAGGATAAGAAAAATAATTTAGTTATATTAAATAATAGCTCTTGAACAAACTCTAACCCATCTTCTTCTACGCCAACTATATAATCTTCTATTATCAACAAAATCATAAACCCATTTTTCACCATAATCAATATCACAAAATTCATTCAAACCTCTTTCATCAACCCAATCTTCAGGTCTATAATCACATTGCCATTGATCAGTAACAAATACCCATTCTTTTGGAGGTAAAACATCCCCCAAATTTGTACAACCTTTTGGACTTAATAAATCATTTCTTGTTGAATTAAAACTATAAGGGTCATTAAAATAAATTGAAGTATTCCATTGATTAATTTCTGAATTATAATGTTGTAATTCAAAAATTTCAACTTCACGTTGTTCATGTGGTTCCACATTTTGAAATTCTAATCTAGAATAATCGTCAATCTTATTTAATGTTTCATAATATCTTGACTTGGCTTGATTTGTAAAATCATCCATAACGGGTAATGATAGATTATCTTTTTCATTATGTAACGGGTGATTCATTCCGATCATTATCCAACCTGATAACAAAAATAAAAATTTCCATGGAGTATAAATATAAATATAATTACCAAAAAAAATTAAACCCATCATTAATAAAAATAATATCGAATAAATTATACTAGATCTTGATTCATCATTTTGAAAATATGCAAAATCATTTAAAAAATTGGTTACATTGTCATAAAACTCTGCATAATCATGCATGGAATTCTGGGTATCAACAATATTCAAATAAAATTCTCTTGACACTTCTGGTACAGGTTTTGGTAAATTTGGTTCTCTTAATGGTGGTCCAATAGATGGGATAGGATAGGATTCTAAATTGGTTGGTTCTGGTGGATGTCTTTGCATATATGCAGGTACCATTATACCAAATAATAAATAACAAATTGGTAAAACAAATAATAAATGAGGATTCAAACAAGTGAATGAATATATTGACATGGTTGATAATGTTAATGATGGTTGATGCCAACTTATAACTTCCATTAAAAAGTAATAACTTTCATATATTATACCAGATCTAGAATTAAATCTTCTAAAATTTTTACTCATCATATTAACACTAAAAGGATTTCTACCTTTTTGCCTTCGTAATCTTTGATCTAATGATTCTTGACCTAATGCTGTTGGTAATGCTGTTGATACCAATCTATCAACTAATTTATCTGCAATATTTGTAGTTGGAGTTTTACTATTTATATCATTTGCGGAATTGCTCGGATTGTTGTGATGATGGTTATGATGTATATGGTGATGTCTCTGCTGTTTTGAAGAATTTATTGATGATGAGGATGATGGTGATGTTGGGCGGAAGTTTCTATGGTTTATAATAGGTTCGATAGTATCTGAAGAAGAAGGTGTTGAAGGTTTATCATCATGAATTAATCTATCCCATATTGTAGACATAGTTGGTTGTAGAAAAAAAAAAACAATATATTATATTGTCTAAATATTTGTTTTCGATATTAATAAAAAAAAAAATGTCTAAAAGTGTCTTGTGAATTTTATAAAGCTTGCTCGAGAGAAAATTCATGCGTGAGCCGTTTCATTGTTTAAAGTACAAAGCGGATAAGTTAGTTAATTCCCAAAATTTAATTAATACACCAATAAAATAAAATACGCTATTAATTTTTTTTGATCTCGTGAGCGCGATGGGATTAAAAATAAATTCATCTACCGACATTTTTTTGAGAAAAAAATAAACATCAAAACGCGTTCTAGAAAATAATAATGTCTATAGTCGAACTCCCTGATCCACCAAAAGATTTAATTTCATGTGTTAAATTTTGTCCACACGATCCCACAAAATTATTAGTATCATCATGGGACAGTACATTAAGATTATATGATGTTTATGAACAAAAACTTTTATCATCTATTCAGTTTCGTGCGCCATTATTAACAGCGTGCTGGGGTGAAGGACCGGTATGTTATGCTGGTGGATTAGAAAGAAGAGTTTATAAAGTTGATTTTATATCTGGTGAAAAGACAATAATTGGAGAAGATCATGGTGGAGGTATTCAAAGTTTAGTTTATGATCAAACCACTCAAACGGTAATTTCTGGTAGTTGGGATTGTACATTACAACAAATAGATCCAATATCTAATAAATCAAGGTTTGTTGAACTACCTGGTAAAGTTTATGCTATGGATTTAAAAGATAGATATTTAATTGTGGGGATGTCAGAAAGACAATTTAACTTATATGATGTTAGAAATTTAAATGAGCCTTTACAGAGAAGAGAATCTTCATTGAAATACCAAACAAGAACCGTTAGATGTTCACCAGATGGTAATGGATACGCTAGTACATCAATAGAAGGTAGAGTAGCTGTGGAATTTTTCGATCCATCACCTGAAATTCAAGAGAAAAAATATGCATTTAAATGTCATCGAATTGTTGATAAAGTTAATGGGATTGACACAGTAACTCCAGTTAATGCATTAGCATTTCACCCAAAATATGGTACTTTTTTTTCTGGTGGATCAGATTGTGGGGTTTATTTATGGGATCATAAAGCTAAAAAAAGATTAAAAGCTTATTCAAAATTACAATTATCTGTAATGTCATTAGATTGTAATTCTGATGGTAGTTTATTGGCAATAGGAGCAAGTGATGATTCTTATAGAGAAGATCCAGTAGATATGGGTAATAAGCCTTCTACAAGTGCTATTTATATACGTCAATTAGCTCCTGATGAAGGTAAAAGCAAGTTAGGATAACATCATAAACAAAGTATAATAAAATAAAAAACACTAAAAACACAAATTAAATATTTAAATAAAAATTAAAAAGTTCTATAAATCTTCATGCTCAATATCAGATTCAACAGCTTCTGTTGGTTTGACACTTTCTTCTGCTGCTGCTTTACTCTTGGCTTGTTCAATTAATCCATGCAATTCTTTTAATCTATTAGTTCTTTGATCTTTTTGTTTTTGGATCAATTTTTCTAATTCTGATTTTTTCTTTTTTAATTTTGATTCATCTTTTTCATTATCAACATCTTTTTGTAAAGTAGAAACTTGTTGTTTCATTTCTTCTTCCTCATCTAATCCTTTTGATGCATAATCTTCAACTAATTTTAATTGTTTACCAATTGGTCCTTCTAAATCAACTCCTGCTGAACTTAATAAAGCTCTCATTTGTCCAATTTGACCAAAATAATTTTGAATTGCATCTTCTAAATCTTCACCTTCATCTTTTTGTTCATCATTTTCTTCTCGTTTTTCTTCTTTAACACCAGTTTCTTTTGATTTTGTTGAAGCTGTTGTTGAAGAAGAAGAAGATGTTGTTTCTGGTTCAACTGAAGCATTTGGATCATATGATTTTCTAAATGCATCTAAAGCCTTTTGTTTTTCCAAGATTTCTTTCAAAGAAGCTTTATCACTATCATAATCTAACCAATCTGAAAATTCTTCAGTCAATTTTTCTAAAGCTTCTTCAGATCCTTCTTCTAAATCACTCAAAAAGTCTTTAACTCTGTAAATAGCACCTTCTAAAGTATTTTTGGCTTCTGCTTTTTGATTTCTTTCATTATCAGCACGATCCATTGATCTTAATCTACTAATTGATGATTGTTTTGATGCAGTACCCATTTGTCTTGATGTTAAATATTTAGTTTTAACTGAAATTGGTTTTCTAAAAATTTTAGCTGGTTTTTCTTTAATAGTAGTAGATGTGGTACTAGAAGAAGAAGAAGATTCTTCAGTATTAGTGGATTCTGGAGCTTCTGTAGTTTCACTTTCAGTACCAGTTTCAGTTTGAGTAGTCTCTTTAGATTCTTCAGAAGTAGCAGTACTACTTGTTGATTCAATTGTTGAAGATTGTAAAACATCTTTAGCCTTACATTTAGCATAAACATTATTTAATTCAACAGTTCTACTATGAGTTAAAACAAACTCTGCTTCAACAACAATATCATCAATACATTCTTTTTTAGTATCATTTTTAATATCAGCAGCTGCTTTTTCAACTTTTGATCCTAAAAATTTCAAAACTTTTCTATTATTTTCTGATAATTCTAATTCAAAATCAGCATCTGTTGGTAATTGAACTCGTTTAGTAGTTCCCAAAACACTACCTTTTTCAAATAATTTATCTTCACCTTTTTTACCATTGATATACAAATCATAATCCCAAATAGTTCGATCAATAACTTTCATATCTTTACTTTTGAAAATTTTTGAAATTCCAACACCTCTTAAAGTAGCACCCAAAACTGCTGATTCATCTTGATTAACATTTTTTGCTAATTTTTCTGGAGTAACTAAATTAGATAATTCTTCTTTAACAAATGGGACACGAACTGATCCACCAGTTAAAATGACTGAACTAATTTGATTTAATTGAATTGGTTTATTACCAACTAATGGAGTAGCTAATGCATCTTTAATTGGTTTAGTAACAACTGGTTTTAAATCTTTGGCTAAACTTTCTAATTCATTTCTAGTAACCATTGCACTAAAATCAATATCATCATAAACACCTTCAATACTACTTTTAGTTTCAGTATTAGCACTCAAAATAAATTTAACTTTATCAGCTTCTCTCCATAATTTATTTAATGATCTTTTATCATTTAATAAATCTTTCTTTTTAATCTTTGGATTTTGTTCCAAAAATTTATTAATTAAAATATCTCTAACAATTGAAGTTAATGCATGACCACCTAATCTTTCATCATATGAAATACCTTCAACTTCAATAATTACACCATTTTTTTGTAATTTATAATTTTCAATTTCTTCAACAAAATCATCATGTCTAAAAGAAACAACAGTTGCAACAGTTGAACCTGCACCAACATCATAAATAATATGATATTGTTTTTCTTTTGTAAATTCTTTTTTTGATGCAAAATTTACAGCAACTGCAACACCATCATTAACTAATGAGATTAATTTTAATCCAGAGATTGATACTGCATCTTCTAAAGCATGTCGTTGTTCTAATGTAAATTGATTTGGAACAGTAACTGCAACATCTTTAACATAACCTGATCCAGAACTACTTGCTAATAAATCACTTGCTCTTTCTTTAATTTTTGCAAAATGCATACCTAAAATTTCTTCAACTGGATAAAGTTCACCATGAATTTCATAAGCAACTGTTGATCTATTATTTAATGATGGTACTAATTTAGGACCTGGTTGTCTTGATTGAAATGATTTTACCGCTTCACTATCCATTGAAACACCCATTAATGGTTTAAAATAAAATGCTGATGATTCTGGAAATCTGGTCCATAATGCATTTGCTGAATTACCATATGATCTTTCAACTTCTTTATCTGATATTTTTTTAAATGTAATTCCTGATATATCTTTTCTTTTCGAATCTTCTGTTAATACAAGGTCAAATGGTACACCTGGTGCAACTAAACTAGCTTTGGTGAATTCTTCACCAAAATCAATACCTAATACAGCACCAAATACTGATGTCGCTAGTGTTAGCATCAGCCATAGTGTCGTCGATAGTGACCCCACTTTCATTCTATGTTATTTATTTTATTGAATTGTATCTTTTTGATTTACTTTAGTTAAGTGAAAACAAAACTAATATGTGTTTTTTTTTATTTTTGAAAAATAAATAGTTTTTATTATGTATTGACAGGGTGGCTGGATTTAAATAATTCTCAAAATAAATTGTGAAAAAAAAAAAAAAAATGGAAAAGAAGCGTAGAGAAATGTCTTAGTGAAAATCTCGTTAAAGCTCTTCGTGTCATCTTTTAAGCTTAAGCTGGAATAAGATCGATAAGCGTGCGCGCGCATAATATATCTTCTTTTGTGGTTTAAGCTGTAAGATTTCTGATTTTCCGGGACGGTATTACTTTAATCCATACTACTGTATTGACTAAACATATGCTGGAAATTTGAAAATTAGAAACCTCGAATAGTTTATAATTTATTCACGAAATCACACCTCATCATATTTCGGTGGCAAAATGCTAAAAAGGTTCTAAATATATCATAATTTAAACTATTAAATATACACTCTACTGTCTTATATATATATAAAAGAATACTCTGATTCTTGGCACTTTAAACTGTTAGGAAATTTTCAAATACTTGATCACCAGAACAGCTTTATATATATTATGTACAACGTTTTTTTCTGCTTTGAACTTTGTTTATATAAAACTTTAAATATCAATCCGGGGTGGCTAGCTATAGCCAAAGTTGGTATTAGATATCTCAAGCCGCACAGTAACTACCATGGTAACACTGATAAAATTTAGAGTTTTAGAGTATTAATAGGACCCAATGATGATAATCATTACAGGGACATCAAAAGCTTAAACCAGTCGTTGAAAATATATAGACTAGTGTACGTAGCTGCTATAGGCAAATTTATGACAGTTAATTCGTTGTAATTATTAGATTTCAAAACATGATGATAGGTATGGTAGGACATACTGGTAATAGCCTTGCAACTGCCAATCAATGGAGGCTTAAAACATATGTGCGGCTTTAAAGCCTTATCACAGATAAGCAGACAGCGCTAGTCTGCTCAGCACTCTGTGGAATTTATACTATCATGAACCCTCGAAAGATCCTCCCCTTCAAAGATACGCAGATTGCTTTTTCTTGGAAATTGTGCCGATACTGCACAATAATGAATGACGGACCATACCCCTATTTAAACCCAAAAAAAAGCAATCTGCGTATCTTTGAAGGGGAGGATCTTTCGAGGGTTCATGATCGAAAGGTCCCAAAAAAATTCAACGAGGACTCATAAATCAATAACGACAGCTATAATTATTAAATGTTTTATTTGACAACTTTGGCATAAAGATACTCTGTATTAGGTTCACCTAAGTTAGGTGAGTTTTCGATTGTATATTCAAGCTTGTACTTCAGTCATATTAATTAACCTCTATAACCAACTTCATGATAAAAAGTATCTAATTATAATATTGTCTCTTAGTTCTTTGTTTGTATATTAGCAGAACGTTAGTTATTTAATTCATTCCATTTTGTGTATATAAGAAATCCATAGTAGTTATTGAGGTTTTTTGATTTTTGATTCAAATTAGAGCTTAGAAGCTGAGAAAGCATGTTATGACGCTTATGCACAAACTGAGATTAATTGGATGGACGTAAATGGCCCCAAATTATTAAGTTTATGTTCGTTAATTAAAAGTCTGATTAAACGTCTTTTGGGTATTTAACGATGACAATTCTATACGAATTTGACATAGACCAACGGTGGTCAAGTTTGGGTTAGGATCTGCATGTCTATACCCCCCTTAAGTAAATTTAGACCCAGGTCAGTATGTCTTCATAGTAAAGCCGTACCACTATATAGGCTAGCTCAAAGTTTAAAACCTTATATATATATAAGTAACTAGTTACTATTAGTAGAGAATTATTAAGTACTTACAACAGTAGCACATTTTAACCAGCCACAGGCTTCGTTATTACTAATGGTAGTGTAAATTATTTTACCCTGAGGCAATCAATTGATCAAAGCACTAAGCTCCTGAAGACGCATTCCTAACTCTTACCATTACCCAATTAGTCGATATATAGATCTCAAAAACCGTTTTTAATTTAAATCTATAAACTTTGCATCTAGATTCAAAACTTGACGTGTCGTTGTTTTTATTTAATCCCGTCAATCTATTGTATCTGGTACCAAGCTTGATTGCAATGCACATCGATGTAAACTTTAATTCTTTTAGCGTTAAATGATTACAAACGTAGCTCATCGCTAAAGATCTTAGCTATCAACTGATGAGGTTTACCAGTTCGGTGATGTCGTTAAGTTATATACTCCTCTGTCAGAAATTTACCAAAGCTAAATCCAGGGTTAACTTTAATCAATTATTGATAAGCGCTTCACAAAAGAAAATCCATAAGTTGTATTATATAGCTTTCAAAGCCTAAAGAGAGAAAAAAGCAATCCCTAACTCAAGCTTTAGAAATAGTTTGTCCATAGGTCTAATCAAATATTTGTCTATAGCTACTTAGTTGACGTCTTTATTGATGGTACCTTATACAACCAATTGCTTCTATGCATCGACCATGGAGTCATACTTTCATTTTTGTCAGTGATCAAAATCTACAATAAGGGTCCAAATTGATGATTCTTACCAAAACGCCGGGATTTATTTATTCTAATCTCATCGCATACCCATCGATTATTTATAGCTTGTCCATCAATACAAAGTGTCATCAATAACTTAAATTTGTTAAAACAATTTAAGGAACAAGGGTGTACTTAATCTAACATCGTTATTAAACAGATCAACTTCATGCACAACTTTGACATATATATATATACTTCTGTGCTGTAGCTATTTTTTGTTTACCCAATAACTGGTATTCCTCATGTTGCTTAATTAGTTAACGATTAAAGAATTGTTAACTTAAAAAGTTCCATTTACCTAAATCTTAGCTAATATAAATTTCAAGTTATACTGTTTGGTCAATAACAAAAAAAATTAAACTTCAGTCAATAATTAATTTGAGACTAGTGATGGTATTTACTATCCAAGCTATGTAACTACGATTTAACAATTTAAATATCATATATATACCAAAACTACCCCGAATGGTATATATCTATGGACATCAAGAGTAAAAAAGTTTTATAACATAAGCGAATGTTTGGCTACACCTTTTGGATAATCTCCCTGAAAATCCAAAACAAATATCCCATCTTATTAAAAAAAAACTGAAGTCTTATGATTTTATTGCCTTGTCATGAAAATGTCTATTGGTTTTCAATAAATTTTGAGCCTAGAACTAACTAAAAAAGGTGTATTGAATTTATAGTTTATTCACTGAGAGGATCTATTAATTATTACCTAGATTCGCCGCAATAAACCACTTGTTCACATATTTATAAGGCGTATTAATGATGGCAATGTTTTAAAGAAAGAAAACGGCTAGAGTAATCGTAAAATTCCGAAATGTTTCAGAAGCTTGGAATTCATGTTCAAAATTTTCTCCCATATTTACAATAAGGTTAAGAATATCATAGAAAAGTTTTTATGACCCTGAATTTAAATTTATGGGGTTCTTTAAAAACAAAGAATTTAGTACTTGACTTGCAAGAAAAATTAACCAGGATTGGTTAATTATTTTCAATAAATCGGTATCAATATTACTTAATATCATGATACAATATACACATTTATGCATCCTAGTAACGATCAAGAACTTATATAATAAAAACTTATTAATAAATGTATGCAATTCGGCCGAATATTATAATCTAAAACTACGAAAACAGGCCTATATTATGTAATACTCAGAGTGAACTAAGCTAAATTTAAACGAAATCTTAGTCAAAAGATTTTAAAAAGGAGTCAAAGATTTTCGAATCCGGATATAATTGGGCGAATTAGAGTAAAGCTTTCTATTGTAACCCAATTAAAGATTAAATTCACCTCTGAGATCTCAAGCATGAGTGTAAAATTCAAATCTATAAAAAGCTACTATAGTGAAAAGTGTTTCACTTTTGCTTTTTTGATTGTTCTAAATCTTTTTCAACCTCAATCATTTTGAGCTGATTTACTTTTTGTGCAAAAGTATCAGTTATGTGCTAACATAATAGTGCATTGCATATTCTTGTGGTGCTCAGGTTTCTTATTATTTACGGCTTTATACTGTACTAACAAATCATGCAGTGGTAAACTTACCTGGTACTCGCCGATCATAAAAAAATTCCTTTAGAACATGAATTTTGATGATGTGAAACATTTTTTTTCAAAATTGAAGTGGGCCAATAATAATGAAATATATCAATATTATGAAAATTTATTCCAAGTATGTACCAGCCTCGGGATGAATTTGGACCTTCTGAAACATTTTTTTTACTAAACAAATTTTGTGACTGACTTGACCTGGTCAGACCTGGATAAAAATTTATAGGAGGTCTATGGAATCGTTTGCATCAAATGGAAATCAGCGAAATTTAAATCAGACGGTGCTAACTAATTAATCGATTTTAATTTAATCTTGGCTGACTATTCTACATTACCATGTATTATTTAAATGGATGCAAAAATACAGATTTTCCACCATATTAACCAAACGAGTTCTACTTACTTACTACCTGGTAGAGGTACTTTACTTTATACCAATTGTGGGCAGATTTATGTCAGATAATTTTTATTTATACAGTAGTTAGGATATAGAGTATCTTAGACGGGATTGTGGTGGTAAGACCTAAATAAATTTAAAGCAATTTGATATTTACAGACTGTTAATCTAAGCCAATTAAGTTGAAGCGATTGGAAAGACACTTCTGGACTTGAATTGTTTTTGTGCCATAACAGGTATCTAGAAGCATTTAGGCAACAGTACCTAACTACCAGCAGCCGGTACTAAGTGCTAAATACAAAGATGTTTCATTACTAGGTTTTTAATGCCAAACCAGAGTAAAAAACCTCTCTTAAAAAGTATCTAAAACACCCATACGGAAAAATTTCACAGCTCATATGCGTTGTACATAAGCTGCCTATTTTCCGAAACTTTATCTTCTTTTAGTCTAAATTTAATCTTTAAAAAGTGCTTCTTTTTTAAGCAGTTGTTGAGAGAACAAGTAGTTTTTTATAACAAGATTCAACCAACTATTTATCTCAAATGAACAAAATCTTTGAATCTATTATAAACGGTTACGATTGATACACAATTAGATCAACTCTTTTGGTCTATACTATATAGTCAATTTCAAAGTAAAGAATGTAATAGAAGGTATCGATGCTTGTGATACACTATTCTTGCGGGCAAAATGATCAGGTCGAGGTTACCAATAAAATTTCAACATCTCATTGGACATTGTGAGTCAATAGTTTCTATTTTAAATAAAAATTTTCATCTAATAAAAATGTCTTGGATTAGTCTTTTTAATGCCCAAAATTTCTAAAGCACCTTTAAATATTTGTTGAAAGACTTGACTTATACTAGTACTGGTACCAGCCTATAAATTACACCAGAAAATTAAACTCAGCGGCGCGCCGCAGTACTGAAAAAAAATTTTCAGTGTGCTAAATTATTGATTCAAGTATGACTAAAAAAATTTCTTTTTCTAAATCTGAAATTTTTATTGGCAGTACTAAAAAAAAAAAATTATTTTCCCAAATCATAGATAAACCTTGGGTTTAAGCAGTACTTAAAATCTACGTAAGGCTTTATCACCCCGGCGTTAGACGCTAACATGTATAACAAGAAAATTTCTTTAGCGCTGAAAAAAAAAAATTATGATAATAAGATTTTTCAAGCTCAACAACAAGTAAACCTACCTATATAAATTTCAAAAAAACTATATAATCTTTCCAATTCGCACATTATTTTTGAACTTTTTTATTTTTTTTTCTCTCTCTCTCTCTCCTCTTTTTATTTTTTTTATATATTATTCAGAACAGAATCCAACAAGCATTGATTCATTGAAGTCTTAACAACAAATTAGAGACCTATTAAAAGTTTGAACTTATTTATTATTAAACACACACACACAAACACACACTTTTTATTGAACTTTTAATACTTTTTCTTATTAACAAAAAAAAGACTACATTAAATCGCAATTGCTTTATATTTATTTATACTTGTTGCGATATACTGAACTGATTAATTACCTTATAAAAAAAACTAAAAAAAGAGAGAAAAAAAAACAGGACATTTATTTAATATCCATATAAAACTCTTTTAAATTTTTTAATAAAGGTAAGTAGACAATTAATCATAATCTAAAAAAAAAAAAGATACATTTACTAACATTTTTTCTTTCCTACAGACACTTATTATCTTATCTATTTAATTATTGAAATTTTTCACAAAAAAAAAAAATCAAACCTGCATAACATAAAAAGTAAGTCAAACAAAAAAAAAAAAAGAACCCCACATGTTCTAAATAAAAAAAAAAGATTGAAACTAACCAATAACAACAATAGAAAAAAATGTCACCATCATTACCAATTTTTCCACCATTAAACTCATCAGATAAATTGATGACATTAGAATTAAAAAATGGTACTGCTGTTCAAGGGTATTCATTTGGTGCTGATAAACCAGCTGCTGGTGAATTAGTTTTTCAAACTGGTATGGTCGGGTATCCCGAATCTATTACCGATCCATCTTATCAAGGTCAAATTTTGGTTATTACTTTCCCATTAGTTGGTAATTATGGTGTTCCAGATCGAAAAGAAATTGATGATGTTGTTAAAGGTTTACCAAAATATTTTGAATCAAATAAAATTCATGTTGCAGGTTTAATTGTTGCAAGTTATACTGAAGAATATTCACATTTTTTGGCTCATTCATCATTAGGTGAATGGTTAAAAGAAGAAGGTATTCCAGCAATGTATGGTGTTGATACTAGAGGTTTAACAAAATTAATTAGAAATGAAGGTTCAACTTTATGTCGAATTTTATTACAAAAAGATCAAATTGATCAATCAACATCACAATGGCAAGATAATTTTGAATCAATTGATTGGGTTGATCCGAATGTTAAAAATTTAGTTGCAGAAGTTTCATGTACTGAACCAGTTGTTTATAATCCATTACCAGGTACTGAAGTTAAAGGACCAAATGGTAAAGTTTTGAAAATTTTAGCATTAGATGTTGGTATGAAATATAATCAAATTAGATGTTTTGTTAGAAGAGGTGTTGAATTAAAAGTTGTTCCATGGGATTATGATTTTTCAAATGAAGAATATGATGGTTTATTTTTATCAAATGGTCCAGGTGATCCAGCTATTTTAAAACCAGTTGTTGATAGATTATCAAAAGTTGTTAAAGAAGCAAAAACTCCAATTTTTGGTATTTGTTTAGGTCATCAATTATTAGCTCAAGCAGTTGGTGCATCAACTTTAAAATTAAAATTTGGTAATCGAGGTCATAATATTCCAGCAACTAATTTAATTAATGGTAGATGTTATATTACTTCACAAAATCATGGTTATGCAGTTGATGTTGATACTTTACCAGAAGATTGGGCTCCATTATTTGTCAATTCAAATGATAAATCAAATGAAGGTATTTATCATAAATCTAAACCATTTTTCTCTGTTCAATTCCATCCAGAATCAACTCCAGGTCCAAGAGATACTGAATTTTTATTTGATGTTTTTATTAAAACTATTTTGGATTATAAAACTTCAAATCAATATAAACCAGTTGAATTTTCTGGTAAAACAAAGGAACAAGTTGATTTGGAAAAACCAAAAGTTGAATGTAAAAAAGTTTTGGTTTTGGGATCTGGTGGGTTATCAATTGGTCAAGCAGGTGAATTTGATTATTCTGGTTCTCAAGCAATTAAAGCATTAAAAGAAGAAGGTATTTATACTATTTTAATTAATCCAAATATTGCAACTATTCAAACTTCTAAAGGTTTGGCTGATAAAGTTTATTTCTTACCAGTTACACCAGAATTTGTTAGAAAAGTTATTAAATATGAAAGACCAGATGCTATTTATGTTACTTTTGGTGGTCAAACTGCTTTAAATGTTGGTATTAAATTAAAAGATGAATTTGAAAGTTTGGGGGTTAAAGTTTTGGGTACACCAATTGATACTATTATTACAACTGAAGATCGAGAATTATTTGCAAGATCAATGGAACAAATTGGTGAAAAATGTGCAAAAAGTGCAACTGCTAATAATGTTACTGAAGCTTTACAAGTTGTTAAAGATATTCAATATCCAGTTATTGTTCGAGCTGCTTATGCATTAGGTGGTTTAGGTTCTGGTTTTGCTGAAAATGAAGAACAATTGGTTGATTTATGTAATATTGCATTTGCTGCTTCACCACAAGTTTTGATTGAAAAATCAATGAAAGGTTGGAAAGAAATTGAATATGAAGTTGTTAGAGATGCATTTGATAATTGTATTACTGTTTGTAATATGGAAAATTTTGATCCTTTAGGTATTCATACTGGGGATTCTATTGTTGTTGCACCATCTCAAACTTTAAGTGATGAAGATTATAATATGTTAAGAACTACTGCTGTTAATGTTATTAGACATTTGGGAGTTGTTGGTGAATGTAATATTCAATATGCTTTAAATCCATTTTCAAAAGAATATTGTATTATTGAAGTTAATGCAAGATTATCAAGATCATCAGCTTTAGCATCAAAAGCAACTGGTTATCCATTAGCATTTATTGCTGCTAAATTAGGTTTAAATATTAGATTGGATGAAATTCGAAATTCTGTTACTAAAAGTACTTGTGCATGTTTTGAACCATCATTAGATTATGTTGTTGTTAAAATTCCAAGATGGGATTTGAAAAAATTTACAAGAGTTTCAAAAGAATTAAGTTCATCAATGAAATCTGTTGGTGAAGTTATGAGTATTGGTAGAACATTTGAAGAAGCTATTCAAAAAGCAATTAGATCAACTGATTATCATAATTTGGGTTTTAATGCAACTGAAGCTTTAATGTCAATTGATATTGATAATGAATTACAAACACCATCTGATCAACGATTATTTGCAATTGCTAATGCATTAGAATCTGGTTATACTGTTGATAAAATTTGGTCAATGACTAAAATTGATAAATGGTTTTTAAATAAATTGGATGGTTTAATTAAATTTGCAAGTTCAATTCAACAATATTCAAATAAACAAGTTCCAATTAATATTTTGAGACAAGCAAAACAATTAGGTTTTGAAGATCGTCAAATTGCTAAATTTATTAATAGTAATGAAATGGCAGTTCGAAAATTACGAACTGATGCTGGTATTACACCATTTGTTAAACAAATTGATACTGTTGCTGCTGAATTCCCAGCTTTTACTAATTATTTATATATGACTTATAATGCAGATTGTCATGATTTGGATTTTAATGATCATGGTGTTATGGTTTTGGGTTCTGGTGTTTATAGAATTGGTTCATCAGTTGAATTTGATTGGTGTGCAGTTAGAGCAGTTCGAACTTTAAGAGAACAAGGTACTAAAACAATTATGGTTAATTATAATCCAGAAACTGTTTCAACAGATTATGATGAAGCTGATCGATTATATTTTGAAGTTATTAATAATGAAAGAATTTTGGATATTTATGAATTGGAACAATCTCAAGGGGTTGTTATTTCAATGGGTGGTCAAACTTCAAATAATATTGCATTAACTTTACATCGACAAAATGTTAAAATTTTGGGTACATCACCAGAAATGATTGATTCTGCAGAAAATCGATATAAATTTAGTAGAATGTTGGATAGAATTGGAGTTGATCAACCAGCATGGAAAGAATTAACATCATTTGAAGAAGCAGAAGAATTTGCTGATAAAGTTAGTTATCCAGTTTTAGTTAGACCATCATATGTTTTATCAGGTGCTGCAATGAATACTGTTTATTCAAAAGAAGATTTGAGAAGTTATTTAAATCAAGCAGTTGAAGTTTCAAGAGATTATCCAGTTGTTATTACTAAATATATTGAAAATGCTAAAGAAATTGAAATGGATGCTGTTGCAAAAGATGGTAAAATGATTATGCATGTTGTATCTGAACATGTTGAAAATGCTGGTGTTCATTCTGGTGATGCTACTTTAATTGTTCCACCACAAGATTTGGATAAAGAAACTGTTCGAAGAATTGTTGAAGCAACTGCTAAAATTGGTGATGCATTAAATGTTACTGGTCCTTATAATATTCAATTTATTGCAAAAGATAATGAAATTAAAGTTATTGAATGTAATGTTAGAGCATCAAGAAGTTTCCCATTTGTTTCAAAAGTTTTGGGTGTTGATTTAATTGAAATGGCAACAAAAGTTATTACTGGTCAAACTGTTCAACCATATCCATTACAACCATTACCAGAAAAATATGTTGCAGTTAAAGTTCCACAATTTTCTTTTAGTAGATTATCAGGTGCTGATCCAATTTTGGGAGTTGAAATGGCATCAACTGGTGAAGTTGCAACTTTTGGTGAAGATAAATATGAAGCTTATATGAAAAGTTTAATTGCAACAGGATTTAAATTACCAAAAAAAAATATTTTATTATCAATTGGTTCATATAAAGAAAAAGCTGAATTATTACCAGGTGTTAAAAAATTACATGAATTAGGTTATAAATTATTTGCAACTGCTGGTACTGCTGATTTTATTCAAGAACATGATATTCCAGTATCTTATTTGGAATTATTAGATGATAATACTGGTGAAGAATCTGGTGAAAAAAGAGAATATTCAATGACTCAACATTTATCTGATAAATTAATTGATTTGTATATTAATTTACCATCAAGTAATAGATTTAGAAGACCAGCAAGTTATATGTCAAAAGGTTATAGAACAAGAAGAATGGCAGTTGATTATTCTATTCCATTAGTTACTAATGTTAAATGTGCAAAATTATTAATTGAAGCTATTGCAAAAAATCATGCAATGGAAGTTTCTAATTTAGATTTCCAAACTTCACATGATCAAGTTATTTTACCAGGTTTAGTTAATGTTGCAACTTTTGTACCAAATTTAACTGATTCAAAAAATTATGAACAAGTTTCTAAAAAATCATTAGAATCTGGTTTTGTTATGTCAAGAATTTTACCAGGTGGTACTGATGAATCAATTACAAATTTAACAACTTTTCAACAAGCACAACAAACTGCTAATAATTCTATTCAATATACTGATTATAATTTTAGTGTTGCAGCAACTGAACAAAATTCAAATGATTTATCACAATTAACTGATAAAATTGGTTCATTGGTTATTCCATTTAATAATTTTAGTGGTAATTTAAATAAAGTTGAAACTGTTGGACAACATTTTAATGTTTGGCCAACTAGTAAACCAATTGTTTCTGATGCTAAACAAACTGATTTGGCATCTATTTTATTATTAGCATCATTACACAATCGACCAGTTCATATTACTAATGTTACTTCAAAAGCTGATTTGAATTTAATTTCAATGTCAAAAGAAAAAGGTTTACAAGTTAGTTGTGATGTTGCAATTCATGCATTATTTTTAAATCAAGATGATGTACCAAAATGTTCTGCATTACCAACTAAAGAAGATCAATTAGCATTATGGGATCAATTAAATATTATTGATGTTTTTACTGTTGGATTTTTACCATCACAATTAGCAAGAGATTTGGGTAGAGAAGTTGTTGCTGGTGAAGGTATTAATGAAGCTTTACCATTATTATTAACTGCTGTAAAAGAAGGTAAATTAACTGTTGATGATATTGTTAAAAAGATGCATGATAATCCAATTAAAATTTTTGAATTACATGAAGATGAAGATTCTTTTATTGAAGTTGATTTGGATAGACAATCAACTGTTGATGGTGTTTATAAACAAATTACTGGTAAAAAATTAGTTGGTAGTGTTGAAAGAGTTACATTAAGAAGTGAACCTGTTTGTATGGAAGGTGTTGTTTCTAAAGCATTAGGTAAAGATTATTCATCACATCGATTAGCCGCAGCTGTTGTTCCAACTAGTAATGCCATTGCAACTCCAACTACTCCAAGAGCAAAATTATCACATCATAATCGAGATTTTTCACCATTACAAGTTAATAAACAACGAGAATTTTCAAGTATTGATCAACAATTAACTGATGATATGGGATTATATCAACAAACTAATATTTTACAAGAACCATCAATTCCAAGTGCATTAACTCAAGCTAAAAATAATAATCCATTTTTAAAACGAAATATTGTATCAGTTTCACAAATTAGTCGAAATGATTTACATTTATTATTTAATTTGGGTCAAGAAATGAGATTAGCAGTTGAAAGAATGGGTTGTTTGGATATTTTAAAAGGTAGAGTTTTATCAACATTATTTTATGAACCAAGTACAAGAACTAGTGGATCATTTGATGTTGCAATGCAACGATTAGGTGGTAGAGTTTTATCAATTGATACTTCAACTTCATCAGTTAAAAAAGGTGAAACTTTACAAGATACTGTTCGAACTTTAGCTGGTTATTCAGATGCTATTGTTTTGAGACATCCAGAAGAATCAAGTATTCATACTGCTGCTAAATATAGTAGTGTTCCAGTTATTAATGGTGGTAATGGTTCAGTTGAACATCCAACTCAAGCAATGTTGGATTTATTTACAATTAGAGAAGAATTAGGTTCAGTTAATAATTTAACAATTACTTTTATGGGTGATTTAAAACATGGTAGAACTATTCATTCTTTGGTTCATTTATTACAACATTATCATGTTAAAGTTAATTTAGTTTGTCCAAAAGAATTATCATTACCAAAAGATTTGGTTAATTTATTAGATAATGCCAAAATGTTAAATGGAGTTTATGAATCATTAAATGATGATTTATTAGCAAATACTGATGTTTTATATTGTACAAGAATTCAAAAAGAACGATTTGAAGATGTTGAAGAATATGAAAGATTAAAAGATTGTTATGTCATTGATAATGAAGTTATGAATAAATGTAAGAAACATATGTGTGTTATGCATCCATTACCAAGAGTTAATGAAATTAGTGAAGAAGTTGATTTTGATCCAAGAGCTGCTTATTTCCGACAAATGAAATATGGAATGTATGTTCGAATGGCTTTATTAGCTTTAGTTATTGGAAATGAATTTTAATTATTGTTTTTTTGATGATTATTGTTTAATGAATTATAGATTTTTTTTTTATTTAATTGTTATATTTTTTGTGTGTATATATATCTTTTTTAAAAATTATTTAGTGTGTTTATTATTTTTTAAAAAAAAAAAAAAAAAGTTTATTATTTTTGTGTTTTTTAATTATTCTTTTGTTTATATATTTATTTTTTTGTATTTACTATAATTTTTTATGATTTATTTATTTATTAGTGTGTGTTATGTGTGTATTTATTTATTTTTATTTATTATTTATTTATTTTATGTTTTTATTTCATTTTTTTTTGTAGTTTTTTTTTATGTTTTTTTTTTAGCTTTTAATTAGTACTAGTAATGAAACTGACATGACATGAAATCTGGGTTAATGAAGATTTTCATCAGAAAATAAATCAAGTTTTGAATATTAATTAATTAATAAAGGCTATCTAAAGTATACAAAAAGGTACTAAAATCTAGTCTTAAGAACAACAAACACCTAAACAAATACCATTTTTTACAACTTTAACATCTCTATCAAACCAAATCTTAACAATTCTAATAACAAATTCATAATCATCAGAATAAGGATCTAAACCCATTCTTCTTAAATCATTTGGATCAACAACAATTGGATTATTACTTAAAGGCTCTTCACCATTAATAATATTATTATTATAATCTTGAGCTTGAATTAATGATGCAATAGTTTGAAACATTCTTCTTGACATTTGTTGAAAATATCCAATTGCTTTAATTTCTAATGGTGAAGATGTATATTCATTATCATAAAAATTATCATCATTACATAAACTATTATTTTCCAAAAATCCAGAATCATTATTAGTATTATTATTATTATTATAAATTGATTCCAATTCATCAACTAAAACTTGCCTTGAAGGACTTAATAATTGTGATCCACTTGCAGTACGATAAACTGGTAATAATCCTTCAGAATCTTGAATAATTTCATCACTTGCTGCTTCTCCTGCAGAAGCCCACCATAAAAATCCATTAATTGTTGATTGACTAAATAAACTTGTAAATCCATCAAATATTTTACCTATTTTATCACCAAAAATTTCAGAATAATTTGAATTACTTGTAAATTTTTCATGAATATTTAATGATTCTATTAAAATTTGAAATCTTCTTTTTGATCTATTAGTTGCATATTGATATTTTTTAGTATTATCATCTTTAGTTATTGTATTACTTTGAATATGAGTATGTTGATCTTGATGAGTTATTATTGATACATCAAATCGATCTTTTTTATCTAATATAATTGAATCTCTTGTGGTTGCTAAAAATGTATCAAATTGTTGTTCATTTAACCATTCTATATCTGGTAAACTTATATTATATAATGCATTAACTTTACCATATTTTTTAATAACACCTGGTGGGAATAAATGATGAATATCACTTGGGATACTACCAATTATACTTAATATATAAATAAATTGTGACATTGTTTCTATACTTAAATAATTATCAGTATTGTTGAAATTATTAAAACTTTGATCTAATAATATAATCTTTGTTCTTGACATTACATTTTTCCAAATTTCAAATATTAAAGGTCCATATATTTTTAACATTGTTTTAATACTACTAATTGGATGTTTTAATGGTATTTCTAATCCTGGTCTTAATCCTCCAAAACTACTATATTTATTAAAAAATTGTTCAAATTGTGTATATTTATGTATCATATTATTATTATTATTATTAAATTTATCATCTTTTGATATATCATTCATAAAATTTGTTAATAATTTTTCCAAAACATCTGTATAAACCCATATTTTATTTTCTTCATTATTATCTTCAATTCTATTTGATGAGGAAGAAGATGATGATGATGATGAAGATGAACTTGTACATAAAATTGCCAAAGAATAAATCTCCATTTTTGATCGATCTTTATTTAAACTATTATAAAATCTTGAATTATTACTATTAACACTTCTTTGATTATTATGATTATGATCATGATAATTAAAATAATCATCTGTTGATTCATTAAAAGAATAATTTGAATTTAAAGAATCCATTGTATAATTATTTGATTCATCTTCATTATGATCATAAGATTGTTGAAATATTGATAATCCTTCATAAAATTCAGGATCATTTTTCCCACTTGGTTGAACAAAATATATAACATCTGATATTGTTGAATGTAACCCACTTGGCATGGCTCGAAATTCACAACCATGTTGATGTAAAGCAACATCTCCTTCACCAGGTGCACTTTTTGACCAAACAATGTTATTACCTTTTTTCACATCAAATTTAACAAGAAATATTGATACTACTCTTGGTGTTGCTCGAACTGTACTCATTTTATTGTTAATAATAAATGATAGACATACAGATCATAAAAATATTTTTGATTTTTGTGGTTGTGGTGAAATAATTAAGCTAATAATGGTAGAAAAAACAATAAAAATAAAATTGCAACCCCGTTTTTTTGATGGCTGCAGTACAAAAAAACCTACTACTTGCAAGCGGGACGATCCGATCATTAATCTTATTAGCAAAACGGCGGTTAAAACTTTAACAGCTTTATGCATTAAGCACTAGTAACGTTAATACCTGGTAAAGCTAGCTTGTCAAAAAAAAAGGCATGACAAGCGACATATTTTTGACGTTTTAACGATATTTGACAGATTTTACTTGAATTATAGTATCATAAAAAAAAAGATCATTAATAATAATACATATATACTTCATAATAAATATAAATAAAAAAAAAAAAAGAGCAAAAAACATCTAATCACCTCTTCTACCATTATGTAAAGCAGGTTTTGGAGTAGAATTTTTTAATGCTTCCAATTCTTTTTGTTCAGCTTTTTTCTTTAAAGCTTCAGTAACAAAAGATCCAACATCAACTTGATTCATATCATATTTTGATAACCAAGGATGTTTTAATAATTTTGCATAAGGAGGTCTCTTTGTTGGGATTTTATTTAAACATTGATTAACAAAATCTTTAGCTTCATCAGAATAATCATCACTTAAAGTTGGTGGTTTACCATCAACAATTGCACTTAATTGTGAAAATACAGATCCAAAAGTTTCTGGTGGATATGGATAACTACCTTTTGCAATTTCCAAAATTGTTAAACCTAAAGACCAAACATCAGAATGAACAGTATATTCATTTGTTGGTGTAGCAGATTTAATTCTTTCTGGTGCCATATAACTTTGACATCCAATATTAGTTCTTGCAATTGATGCAACTAATTTACCAGAAACACCAAAATCACATAATTTAATTTTACCATTTGTTGATACCAAAATATTAGTTGGTTTAACATCTCTATGAATAATATTATGACGATCTTTTAATTCTCTTAACCCTTCAACTGTTGCTTTTGTAATTGCTGCTAATACAGGTTCTGGTACTCCATTTTGATAAATTTTATCTAATGAACCACCATCCATATATTCCATACAAACATAAACTGCACCTTCAACAAAAAATGCTCCATAAAAATCAACAACATATGGTGAATTACAATTATGTAAAACTTCCAATTCCATAATAATTTGAGTAAATTTTGCTTCATCTAATTCTAATCTAATTTCTTTCATTGCCATTTCAACTCCTGTTGGTCGATGTCTTACTCTTGTAACTGTCCCATAATTACCTCTACCTAATTCTCCTAATAATTCAAATTCATCTAATGAAATATTATATTCTCTTTTTCTCCCACTAGTAAATTCAATACCTTTTGCATGTAATGATGCTTTACCAGCAAAATTTAATTTACCAGTATTAATATCAACATATTTTTTATATTCAGAAAAAATGTTGTTTTGAGTTTGTGCTGGTAATTGCATTGATGGTTTATTATTGTTAGTATTATTGTTATTATTATTATTTTCGTTAGTATTGTTAGTAGTATTGTCATTGGTATTATTTTCTGATTTAGTATTTCCTGTAACATCATTTAAATTCATACTAATTTTTGGTCCTTTTCTTCGTTGTGATAAACTAGATCGTTGTGGAATTTGATTTGTTTTACCAAAAACTGCACCGGTAAAACCAGAACCTCCATTAACTGCTGCCATTGCAGCTGCAGATATTGGTGGTGTTGGAGTTATTGAAGCAGCATCACCATTATTGTTATTATTGTTTGCTGGTGTAGCAGGTGTTGCCACTGGTGCTGATGTAACACCATTAGGATGTTGAAAAGTATTGTTATTTGTTGATTGTTGTATGCTATCATTATTATTGTTATTAGTACTATTATCAATATTATTTTGTTCATTTAATGGAGATAATGTTGGTGAAGTAGTGGTACTATTATTATAACTATTATTCGATGAATTATTACTACCATTTGAACTAGATCGACTTAATTCTGCAAATTGTTGTTGGGTCATACCACCTAATCTTGGACTATTAGGATTTGATTGATTATGATGACCAGAGTGATGATGTGGGTATTGATGATGAATTGAAGGTGGAGAATGAACACCAGTTGGTGAAGCATGTTGAGGTATAGATCCAGGAATAAAACCAGAACTTGATGAATTTGAGTTTGATCGTTGTCTAGATTGTTGAAATGCTTGTAATCTTGCATGAACATTTGCTGGTAATCCACCAGGCATTCCCATAACTGTAGCTGTTGGTTGTTTTTTATATTGATCATCATCTTGTGTAGTTGAAATTGGTGCAGTTTTTGGACCATTTGAATTTGGTGAAGTTGAAACTGTTGGTGGTAATTGTAAATTTGGATGTTGAGGTGTTGATTGAGCTACTGCACCAGCTGAATGAGTATTAGATGGAGTAGGTCGACTAGGAGATTGTGATGTTGTTGTAGTTGTTGTAGATGATGATGAAGATGATAATGCAGATGGTGCTAATGATGCTTGGCTATTTGGTGCTCTATTAACAGGTTGATTTTTAATTTGACCACCATTTGTTCGAGCACTATGAATAGATGCTAATGGATTAGTTGATGATTTTTGATTGTTAAAATGAAGAGTATTTAATTTGTATGCTAATGATGTTGTAGGATCTGGATGTTGTTGTTCATTATTATTATTGCGTTCATTGTCGTAAGGATTCGACATCTTGTAAAAAAAAATTCAATGCTTTTTTCTATTCTCTATAAAAATTTAGGTGGAATTGTGTAAATATTGTGAAAATGTGTGGTGTGATTGATATGTTTTTCTGTCTATAATCTCTGTTGTAATTTCCCTTATACTATTTAACTGTGCCTGATTATAAATGTTCGATATATATATTTTTTTCTGTTTGTCTAGTCTATAAGAAATCCGGATAGCTTTTATAAATAAATTTGTCAGAAAATAAAAAGAAAGAGAAAGAGAAAAAGAGGAAAGTTGAAATCGAAAAATAAATGAATTTGGAAATACGATGAAGTGTGCTTCTTTTTTTTTTTTTTTTTTTTTTTTTTT
>JAJLUL010000232.1:0-24794 GCA_030564325.1 Blastobotrys capitulatus | reverse complement strand
TTTTTTTTTTTTTTTTTAATTTCTTCTCCTTGCATTGGTTATATAAATCTTCAAAAAGATGTTTCTAAGATCAAAAAGTTCATTAAATTTATTATAAAATATTATCAATGACTTATGGTTTATAATTGAGTTTTTTTTTTTTTTTCTGTTGTTGTTGTTTTCTCAATTGATATATAGGTAATATATGAATCGTTTATTACGTGGCCTGTTTACATATATACCCCATTTTTGTATCAATATTACGTATATACACTATAGCCAAAGGCAACATAAATGGATACCTACCAATAATAAGGCAATTGAGTAACAAGAATGACTCGAGCGTTATAGATCTATCTAGAGCCGGTCAGCTCAAGTCAATTTGTAGAATATGAATTCATTAATTTTGAGTAAACCTTTTTTGTCGTAGACAATGATCGATTTTAAGGAAATAGATTACCTATACACACTTAGCTTAAAATAAATTTTTTGTTAATATTGCACCAGTAGTACATGTAAATTTAATATATACCAGATAAAATATTGCTTCAATTTAAGTCAAAATTGTTTGTTTTGTATCATAAAACGACTTATAAACGATCAATATTATACTCTAAATCAAACTTTAAAAAATTCTATGATAACAATTTGTTGTTCATTCCAGTAATCGATCGTTGAATAATAATTCAGATATAAGTGCTGTGATCAATTTCCCTTGAGCAGTCTTTTGGTGAATGTCCATTGCAATCAATTGAAGAAGGATTCAATTTTCTATCTGAAACCTTTATAAAAAAAAATTGGCGCATCCTTGCATCTGTTTCTTTGCCAGGCGGTAAGGCTGTGAAATTCTTTTTTTTTCAGAAACAAAAACAACTACATTGGCTGCGAATATATGATCAAGCTAGCGCCAGCTGTGAATTCTGATTCTGAGGTCCTTAAAAATCGATCATCGCCTTTATAATAGTCTTTTTTGAACCAATCATAATCATTGTGTTGTTTTTTTGTAATTACAAGTAAGGGTGTGTTAAAAAAACGAGTCATGTTGGAGATGCAACCGGTGGTTAAAAAAATTTCGAGAGAGATCTATTATATTATAGAGGGAACGCTCAAGAAGAAACGTATCCTAGAGTATACGGTAGAACACGTAAAAGTATTCCAAGATAGTGGAGAAGAGGGAATATTTGCCGAATATAAAATATTTAAAGAATCAATTCAATACACATGTAGCATCACGGGTTTTTAACTATAGTTTCTTTCTGATATATATATAATCTTGAATTTAAATATTAATTAATACAGCCTAGGTTGTATATATATATACTTGTGTTCATTTAAATTAATTCATGAACTATGCTAATCGATTATATATCTATAGAGAATCTAATTATAATATTAATTCCGGATATTTTGCCGTTTATTCCAATGATCAATTATATTCAAGATCGATCATGAAATAGTATCTTAATCATAATACCTGGTAGTATTCCAAAGCTTGTTTACATTCCTGTGATCTTTATGAAGACAAAAAAAGAGTACCTCATTAGTCTAAGAGCCTCGGTGAAATCGGGTAAGGAAAAATAATAATAATAAATGCATGAAATCTATAACAAAAACTCCCTTAGATTGATTGACTTGAAGAAAAAAAATTACAAAAAATTATGGAATTTAATGGGAAGAAGTCCTTAATTTTGGACGATACCGGATTCGAACCGATGACCTTTTGCTTGCAAAGCAAACGTGATGCCAACTACACCAATCGCCCAGAAAATTCCACAAAACCTTCTTAAGTAAATTTTGCTAGACAGATTAGTCCGGAGTACCGATATTTAGCAACGGAATTCCGACACTGTGGTGCGGCTCAGGTTTAAAAACCTATTTTTATCAATAAAAATGAATGAATTTATTTGTTTCAAGTAAATAGCAAGGAAATTTAGGTAATAAAGTAGCTGTTTATGTAGTTTTGGGAATTTCCAAGTATATTTATTTAGTGTTATTTGTGGCTAAAAGTTTTGCGTTTTTTTTTTGGGAAGAAAATCGAAATTGATCTATTCATTTTGCCATGGTTTAGGCTTTATTTACCTTAACTTTTATGGAATTTATATGAAATATGAGGCCTTAAAAGATTTATTGATAATTAATGTGCTATATACAGTATATATATATTATACCCCATGCACGGAATTTACTAGTTGCTTCAGCTGCAGGGGTATCGATCGATTGGTCATATATTTTACTATAGTACTTTATAATATTATATATATATATATCCATTGCATGCAATTAATATATATTACAATTGACGAGCCCAGTCCATCTATTTAGTTATATCTATATATATATTTTAGTAATTAGATAACTGCGTTGCAAAAAGATTATTAGATAATTATATATAATATTCTATCTGTTCAATTGAGCCTAGCTATAGCTACCTTGGTTTTAAATTAAACTATGATGTAATTTTGATATCGAATTAATTACGACCAAGGGTTCTTTCAATGATGATGCTCTATATATATTTATATATTACTATTCATAAAGCTTTTTAGAGCGTTCTTAGTTTGTTTTGTGTGAATGTTGTATATTATAACGTTAATTAAATTTTCTCAATCATGACACGTCCTAGCTATCTGGATTTATATATCCCATATGATCAAAAGAAATTGATATAAATATATAATATGAACATACAATATATTACATATATACTATAGTTGGATTAATTGACTTTCAAATACATACCTATATACAGTGTATACATGTATACAATTTAGCAATTGAGGGGACATTATAATATATATACCATGGCCTGCATGCAGCTGTATGCATGTATGCATGTATTTATTATCTATATCCCATGTCATACTTCCATAATTAACACGTACAATTGTACCTGCCATCGATCTCAAAAAGTATAATTGACAATCTAAATTCTGATCGATTGTTCATGAACTACACATGGATGCACTGGACCCGGGCCACTGTATATATATCCAATCGTGACCGGTGGTAACTATTGAGAGGTAATAAATAACGATAAAATTTATACATTATTACATAATACACCATATATATATAATTTGTTAGACGACATCAAGCTCTTATAGCACACCCAAAATATATTAATATCGATATATATATATACAGCTTAAGAAATCTTATGTAGAACTACATAGCATGTATACTATACAGTATATATGTATATATATATTCAGCATATCGATACGTCTATAGAACTTATAACAAAGATTTAAATCCAGTATACATATATATACAGTATATATATAATAATATATCTACAAATAATTGAACTACAAGAAGGAATTAATTATTTATATAGATAAAAAAATTTATTAAAAACAATAAAAAACTAAAAAGAAAAACTATTATATTTATTACTCTGTATAAATTTTAATTATCGTAATCTTACCATGTTGTTAACAGTTTTAGGATTTTCATTTGTTGATTTTTTTCTATCATTCTTTCTTGGAAATCTATAATCAGCTCTTGATATGTTAATAGTTTGATACCCATTAACATTAGTTGTATTAACTCTTCTATTTCTTCTTCTTGATGGTCTAACCACAATCCTTGAATTACTTAAACTAGGACTTGAATTATCACTTTCAATATTAGTTGTATTACTATACCAACCATTTTCAGTTAATACAAAGTCAATTGGAGAATACAAATCATCATAATCACCTTCTTCATTCTCATCTTGATTTTCATTTTCGTCTTCGTCTTCATCCTCATCTTCATCATGATAAATCATAGGACTTAATAAATTTCTATACTCTATTTCTTGTTGAGTTATTAACCGAGGTTTTTGTTTTGGTAAAGACATCATAAAACTGTCAAACCTTTCAATAAGACCAAGATTAATACCAAAATTATAAACAACATCATTTAAAACTGGATTATCTGATAATTGAATTGAATTATAAAGATAATCAATTAAATCAATATTATTTAAATCATTAATTGTAATATAATGCTTTAAATTACTTAAAAAATCATGATATTCTGATATTGTAATCATTGATTCTGGATTATCATTTTCTTTATGATAATCTAAAATTTCAGTAATTTTATTCATAAAAGTTTCAGTATTTGACATTTTTAAAGAATTATATTGGTTTGTAATGTGGTTTCTATTTTATTATGATTGGAAGACTGTTAATTAAATAAAAAAGGAAGAAGAATAAAAAAATGGAATCAGGGTTCCTTTTATAATTTTTTTTGGCGATAAGTGAATACCTATCATTTATCAGTAGTACAATTTCAACAGATACAAAATAGATTAACTATTTTATGGGCTCACTATTTAGTCTATTATAAAGCACACATAGTATTATATATTGTTCTATTATGTTCATATAGATGGTATATACTACTATATATAATCTATAGATATATATAGCCAGTTATTAATTCACACACAGCTTCTCCAACAATTGATATGAAAATGTTGAGAGATAAGAAGACATGAAATTAACTATTTATTCAAAAATTTTTTGTTTTGAGACTTTTATGTTGTTTGATAAATTATTGAAGATGCCATACATTATAAAATAAACAAACGCTATAGTATACATGATGTTTAGACTATTTTTTTTTTTTTTTTTTCAAACCTTAATTTTTCTAACATCTCCCAGGCGATATTTCAAAATAAACTATTTTCAACTAACCAGTACCAGTTAGATCTAGAGCCCAATAACTAATACATTTCAAAGAAACAGGTGACTTTTAACTAGTGTGATAATATACCAGCTCTCAACATTATTAAAGCTAGCCAAAATAAATAATCCTCAGATCTAAGACATTGAAAGCGGCTCTGTGAGGCTTATTACTGAGATCTATGTTATCCAATTATAATAAAACAAATTGAAAATAAGCGCGTCTTCAGTTAATTTAAACTAATATAATTTCAAAGAATGCACGTGAGAATTGATTACCTAATTTGGGCTAGATTATGTTGATAAAAAATTAATTTTTGTAGACGACGATATCATTAGCATGACAAGCCAGACGCCAACTCTCTCTAGAAAAACACTTTATAGAAATCACAAAATGAGACTTATATTCTACTATAAATTTTAAAAAATTATGAATAAAAAAGATTAATATATTAAGAGTAAAAAAAAAGACTTAGGACGATACTGAATAAAAAATAAGAAAGAACTATACCAAATAAACTGCATCAATACAACCAAAACCAGCAGCAACACCACCTTCATCACTTGATTGTAATTTAGATCTTAATAACCAACCACATTCTTTATTTAATAAACATTTTTTCTCTTTACTATCCCATAAAACCCCACCAAAAACTCCTAATTCACTAACAATTGGACCTTCAAAAATTTCACCATTTCTTAAAATTTTATTATTCATATCAGTTGAATCAATTAATTCCATTAAAATATAACCAGGCCAATTAGATTTAGGAATTGAAGTTAAAAATCCAGGAATATTTTCTTTATAAATATTATTACCACCACCTTCACGTTGAGGTTTTAAAACATAATTTTTACAATGATCAAATGCTAAAGTTCTTGCATGTCTACCTTCAGGAGTTTGATCATCTAAAGAATAAATTGAAACAAAAGTTTCCATCATTTTATCAATTTGAGTTGATGATAAATTTGGTGCAATTTTTTTTATAACTTGAGAATCACTTAATAATTGTTGAATTTTTTTACTACCAGATAATTGAGTTAAAACTGATGGACATTGAATTGAATAAGAACATTCTAAAAATAATCGATTATCCCATTCTTTTTTACTTTTATAATCATTTGGTGAATAACCAGATCTATAATAACAAACACTAATTTCAACACCAGAAGTTTTATGAATTAATCTATTACCATCAACTAATATTAATTTATCTTGAATTTCTGTTAAAGTCATTCTATACATTAAAACATTATATTGATCACTTAATTCATATTCAATTAATCTTTGATCTAAAATATTTCTTTCATCTGGTTGAACAATCATTAAAATAGCAGTTGCTTCATCTGTTTTTGTTAAATCTAAATAACTACTATGCATAAATGCTAAAGATTTTGATAAATCTTTTAAAGCAGGTGATATAGGTACAGTTTCTTCATCATAATCAACTCCATAAATTTCATTTTTTATTAAAAAATTATGTAATTGTGAAACTCTTGTTGATAATGCACCAAATGAAACACTAACAGAATTAAATTCAACTTGTTTAATATCACCATTTTTTGTTGTAATATAATCAGATCTAAATAATCCACCAGTTAAATATTGTTTGGGTCCCTTATTTTTTTTTGATTTTAAATGAATTTCTAATAATTTACCAGTAAAATCTGGATCAAATTCTGATAATTCCGTACAAATATTTATTAACCAATCTTCATTACAACATACAGAAAAATATAATTGATTAAATGCTTGTTGTATAACTTTTGCTTTATCAAATGCTTCTTTTGGGAATGGAGTTGGATATAATGTAACTGGTGCATGACAAGCATTTGGTTTATTACCTTCATTTAATAATAATAACCCATGACCTAAAGACCAATGTTGAATGGCTTCAATTGTTAATCTTTCATCTTCTCTGGATACCTCAGGAGGATAGGACATTGTGGTTGGACTTGATTGTTTTTGAAGAAAAAAAAAAATTTAAAAAGAATGAAATTAAAAAAAAAAAAAAAAATTAGGGGAGTAAAAAAAATATATTTGTATTACTAAAGAAAAATGCGGGTGGTTGGATTTTTACAGCTGCTTTTGGATTGTTTGGGGGGTTGCGCAATATTAGCGTGCGTAATGTCATCACGTAATTAATAGACTATTTCATATAGATTGGGTTAGACTACCAACATTAAGGGTTCTTTGATCGATGGATGATTATAGATGGCTGTTTAATTATTATTAAATTTAATCAAAAACAGGAGAAATAAAATATAACGGTGTTTTTAAATCAATCTTGAAGTTGAAGACATTTTATCTACATTTGTGCATAATCAGTTCTTGAATTTCTCGATTTCTTTCGATCGTGTTTTATAATGTTTAGATTGCTAATTACTGTTTTTGGTTAATATATTCCGATTTATATACATACATGTACCAAATCACGGCAAATATTTATTCTATTATTTTAACCTATAGTCTATAGATCAAATCTATAAATTAGTACTCCTGAAAAAATTATTAATGAAATAATTCTATAGTACTCGAATCGATAATATTATTATTCCAAATGAATAAAATGCGTGTCATTTTAGTACATTAAAACTTTAAAAAAACGTAGTTTATAAACTTTAATAGTACAAAAGTATATATTAATCAAAAGTAATTTTTTTACCTTGAAATTTAGTTTGTTCTTGTTGTTTTTTAGCTTGCCATGATGGATGAATTGGTATAGAATCTAATTTTTGTTTCTTTTGTTTTTTCTCTTCTTCTAATTTTTCTTTTCTCTTTCGTTTAGCTTCTTGTTGTCGTTTCTTTGCTTCTTCTTGTTGTCTTTCTTTTATAACATGATTAGCTTTATGACCATATTTTTGTTCCCAAATTGCTCTTCTAGCTCTTTGACCTCTTCTATTCTTTCTTACTTTTGTAATTTCTTCAACTACTTTATCATTTTTATCATCTTCATCATCACTACCTCCTGAAATATAACCAGTAGTTGGTAAATCTGCTAAAAATGGATCTTCTTCTTCTTCTGCATCACTAATATCATCAATTTGTTCTTGAGTTGCTCTATCTTTGTTGTTTTGTTGAGGTTTTTCATTCTCACTTTCGCTATCACTGTCACTGTCACTATCACTATCACTATCATCATCAGAACTATCAGAACTGTCAGAGCTATCTTCTTGTTCTTTTTTAGTATTTTTCTCAATTTTAGCATTCTTTTCATCATCTTTCTTCTTTTCCTTAACTTCTCTATCAGCTTTTAGATCACTTCCACTCTTAATTGCATTATTAATACTCTTTATTAAATCATTAAATGCTTTTTGAACCCCATTTTGTTTACAAATTCTTGCAATAACATTATTTTGTAAATTATTATAATCAGATTTTAAATCTAAAATTTTTGAAACCAAATCATTTGATAAAAAATATGGAGGATTTTCTCTAAAATTTTTTGTACCTAAATAATTTTTTTTTAAATGTTTTAATGATAATATTGGAGCTAAATCTATTGATTTAAAATTTTCAATAATTTTTTTTTCTTCATGTAATTGAGGTTTATCTTCTTTTTTAATTCTTTTTTGTATTTTTAATAATTCTAATTTTAATGCTTGTTTAATTGCTTGTTGTATAACTTTTTCACCATGATATATTTTTCTATCAACTAATTTTTGTTTTAATTTAACTACTTGTTTTTCAACTTCTTTTCTTTCTTCACCAACTAATTCTTTTGGTTCTTCATTTTTTGATGGTTTTATTGCATATTGTGTTCTACCAAGTCTAGATTGTTTATTTAATTGTGATTCTAATAAATCAATTTTCCATAACAAATTTTCTTTTTCTTTCGGCATTTTTTTGTTCTATGATGGATAAATTTGTGTCGTATGAATATTGTTTTGAAAAATAAAAAAAAAATTTCAGATCAAAATTTTTTTTTTTTTTTTGGAGCTTACAAAAAATTTGAGCCGCGCAGGGCATGCATTTTACACGCTAATCTACAAAAAAGTGTGGAAAAAAATTTCTATAATAAAATATATTTACAAATGCTTAAATAATTAGTTGGAGTTAATAGTCTATGTCTATTTCTTAACAGGAGCAACAGGAGGAGACCAATCGAATTGCCATGGTTCATTAGGAGGAGTTTCAGTTGGAATTCTTAATTCTGGTGTAAATCGTTTACCTAATTGTCGTTGATTAGCTTTTTCAGCTAAATATGGACTAATATTTTTTAATTCTTCTGCTGCTTCTTCCATTAATTCATATTGTAATTTTAATTGTTCTTCTCTTGCTAATCTTTTTTCTCTCATATGTATTGACCATGCTGCTTGAACAGTTTTATGTCGAATATTATCTTCTAATGATAATTTTAATCTTCTTGGTTGTTTTTTTCGAGCACTAAAAACTGATAACATTGTAACTAATCGTTGTGCTGCTGGTTGTAAACCTTTTTTCATGGTTCTTTTACCACGAGTAATAATTTTACTGGCCAGTGGAACTGGTTTAATAGCTTGTTGTATATTTTGTAATCCTTTAAATCCAATCATTTTTTGTTATGGTTTATTATATTGGTGATGATGAAATTTTTGAAATTGAAATTTTTTTTTTTTTGATCCCAAAGATTTTTTTTTGTCCATCGAAATTTTTCAACATCAAAAAAATACTATAAGCTAGGGGAATCGGAGATCGGAGGGCTTTAAGCATTAGTAACCACTTTTTTGGGATTTTGCTACTTCTCACTTTGACCATCACGAAATTTCTAATCACACAACTATTACAAACAAAACAAACAAACAACATAGCATCAGATAATTTTAAGAATGATTAGAGAACTGATAACATATTCACCTATTTTATTAATATCAGCAGGAATATTTTATTATTTTCAAAATCGGGAAAGAGAAACACCATTATCAGCTGGTTCTGGTTCTGGTAATACTAATAACAATTATATACCAATTAATGATGATTCAGATGTAATTAATGATGCAGATATTCAAGAAGCTATGAATGAAGAAGGATTTGAACAAAATGAAGGAGATGAAGATGAAGAATTAATAAATGATGATCCAGAATTTGAAGAAAATCAACCAACTGAAAGAAATTTACCACATCAACCAAGACGTCAAAGAGATCCAAATCGAATTGTTGGTACCAAAAAAGCAAAATCTTTAGCTAAAAAAGATCGTATTAGAGCATATAATGAATATATGAGACAACAAGGTGAAGAAGAACGTCAAAGATGGAAAGAACATGAAGAGCAATATGCAGATATTATTGAAGAAGAAAAAAAAAAAAGAGAATATAATCAATTAAAAGCAGAAGAAAAATTAAAGGCAAAATTAGAATCAAAAAGATTAAAAGAACAAGAAGAATTAAATAAAAAACAAGAAATTAAAGAAAGATTAAGAGATGATTTAAATAAATATGGTAAAGTTAAATTAAATAATAATATTGAAAAAGATATAGCTCAAGATTTGGGTTTAATTGTTGATAATGGTTCATGGTTAATTAAATTAGATGATGATCAATTATTACCAATTGCTGAACATATTTCAAATAATGGAAGAATATCATTTGATGAATTGGTTACTAAAATGAATTCTTAACATATACTAACCCTTTCTAAATATTTTTTGTATAGTTTATTTTTTATTTATTTATTATTTTCAAATAAAAATTTGAATTTTTTATCAAGTATATACGAATAGTTTTAAATGATTTATCTCTTTGTCAGTAGTTTACCAGTATACCAGTATACCAGTATTAATATACTATAGATACATGTAAATGGATAGAGGTGTATCATGATTCTTCAGATTTCGAGCATTTCCCAGGTTAACTTAGCTATAGCTAGCTTAAGCCGATCGCTTCCCCGGCTCCGATTTCTGATTTTTTTAACTTTAACAGTTTTAAACGCAACTGATTCGAATTTGAATAAATAATTAAGCTACAAAACAAGTGAGCCACTGCGGCTCTTGGCATTTTAAATCTTTTGACTGTTTTTAAATTTATCCTTTAACAAAACAACAGAAAAATTTATTTATCACAGCAAATCATTGTATAAATCCTTGCAGAATCAACTATTTACACTATCCAAAACTATACTGATATTTATAAGAATAGACAAATTTAATCGAGATTAATCCGAGAATACCGTAATGTCAGATACAAAAAGGGCATCAAATAATCCTTTTTTTAATGATATAAATAATAATAATAATAATAACAATTCAGCCACTGCATCAACTTCAACATCACCACCAGCATCAACATCAAAACCATCCACTCCACAGCAGCAACAACAACAAGACCAATCACAACCAAAAACAACTAGTGATAATGAACCATTAGTTGTTAATGGACATGTTATCCCACCAGAACCAGAACGACCAAATGAACCTCCACCACCTTATGAACCACAAGATCCAACAAAACCTAATACAATAGCACCACCTCCTCATCCTCCACGACCTATTAGTAATAATAATTCACCTATACCACCTCCTAATCATCCAAATCGACCTAATAATTATTATGCACCACCACCACCTTCTTCTTCTCAAGGACCTCCAGTAGGTCATCGACCACAACCACCACAACCACCACCACCAAATAATAGTAGAGTTCATCCTGCTGCACCACCAAGACCTGGTCAACAACCACCAAGACAACAAACTAGAACACATGGATATCCTGGTGCACATACTGGTAATTATAATCAAAGATCACCACCTCCTCCACCTCCACAACAATCACCACATCCTATTTTAAATTATCCACCAGGATATTGGTGTCCAAAATGTAGTAATACAGGTATTAAACATAAAAATGGATTAACTTGTCAAGATTGTTATGGTAGATTTGCAAGACCAAATAGAAATGTTCAATATTTACCTTCGAGCAGTAGTTGGACTCCATTTGGAATTCCAGGTATGACAACAACAACAAGAACTATTTATTCTGGTGGTTCACCAGTACCACCAAGAGTTGTAATGCCTGGTGATCCTTCAATTGGTGGTCAATTATGTGGTAGATGTAGAGGTAGTGGGTTTATCACTGATATGTTAATTTTTCAAGAACAATGTCCATTATGCCGTGGTGTTGGTAGAATTTTTTAATCAATTTTGAAAAGGAAAGTTATATTATTGTTTATATAACTTATGTACAAAAATAAAGAATTATTTATTATAAATTTCGTCATAGTTTGCACATGTTTTCTCTAAATTTTTTGGTATATCTGATTAATCAAATAAATCAATTGTGAGCTTATCTTAAGTAAGCAATTGAAAGATATTTGGCTTTTAAATATATTGATTGATGATCATTGGATGTGCAATGTTGAACGGATGTTTGACACACAAGGGTTTTAAAATCAGATTACATGTATGATTTTGGATCCGATTTTCATCTGATACATGCAAGGCATTATAATTGCCTGGCATGGGCGCCGACAAGCCAATGGGCATGAATGGGGAGTATCTGCAGAATATTGTTGTAATTAACAAATTGAAGCGATATATGGTATCACCATCTATTGATTAAATTTATTGCAGTACATGTATTGCTTTGGTAGTTGTACCGGTAAATATAATATAGATAGCTGCGCAAATCCATCGTTTTTAAGGGGTTAACAATATTGTATCCGATAATGATCATGATCACAGATATCTTTTAATTGATGAGCTCTAGATATAGGTATACATCTATTTGAATTTTGTGTACAATTTAATCCATACTGCAATTATTATACTGCCCCTAAGCTTTCTATCTCCAAGGTCTAGAAGCTTATAATTAGGTAATGTTCCAATATTGATATCTATATGGCTTCAGCTGCTTCGAATATCTAGAATGGTTAACAATCAACGAGTACTGTAACATAATAATTATAAGTCGAGCTAGCTGGTATTATCTATAGCAATTTACATTGTATTATTAAATGTAACCTGAACTATACTCTATAAATAATTCAAAGGCGGCTTTTTGTTGAATTATTGTGGTATCCATACTAAGTTGGTGACCAGCTACCACTAGTAGTTTAACTAACTAATTATAGTGTAAAAAGCAAAAAATCAATAGTTTTTTATCCGCTGTCCGATAATAAAATAATAAATTGTTTCAAAAATATTTCATTATCTAGAAAATACAAAAAGACCAATCAACCCCGCTCCTTGATTTGGCATCCTTTAAATTTAAAATTTCTTTCTTAGTTTTTTTTTTTTTTTCAATAATAAATTTCTCCATTATAACCATCATTACTGTAGTTGAGAAAAGAGAAAAAAAAATGTATCGAACTCAATCAAGATCATCAACTTATAGTAACCTAACATTAACACAAACACAAACATTAAGATCAAATAACAATAATGATGATGATGATACATCAACATTAAGTAACCAATCAACAACTACTCTAAGTAATAATAATAATCATCCATTTAGAGCTAGTCAATTTATTTTACCAGTACGACCAAGACCAGAAGAATGGGGACCAAATTTCAATTCAACAGAAATACCAAATCCACCACCATTTAAATATCCATCAGATTATAAATGTTTAAAATGTAATAATAAAAGTTTTAAAAAAAGTAAAAAAACAAATGAATTAAAAACTTGTCGAAATTGTTATGAAAATTTAGCAAAACAAGATAGTTCAATTACAATTATAAATCCTCCAATATCAACAAGACAATCACAATATTCAAATTTAGATATAAATAATTCAAAGAAAAAAAAATTCTTAATAAATCCAATGATGAATTTAATTGAACCTTTACCAAAATGTCCTCCTGTTATGGTAAAATATGGTAATATGGCTCCAATTATTGTTTCAAGTGGTGATCCTGCTATTGGTGGATGTATTTGTGGAAGATGTAGAGGATTAGGAGTTATAAAAGCTGATTTAATTTATGAAAATACATGTCCAACTTGTTTAGGTTTAGGTAGATTAATTTAGTTTATTTTTTTCTCTATATAGAATAATATTTTTTATGGTAATAAATATGATAAATCTGGATATGAATTGACAATTTTTTGTATTTCATCTTCATCAGTTTGTTTTTGTTCTTTTTTTGTAGGTGCTAATGGTCCCAATTTTGTATTATTGTTAGTAGTATTAGTAGAATTAGTTGGCGTTTGAGTTATTGGGGAATTTGTTGCTGATGTTGTTGTTGTGCCAAATGCCAAGAAATCAAGATCTAACGGTTTTTGATGATTATTCTGTGCGGCGGAAGCAGACATCGTATTGGTATTAGTAGTGGTGGTTGCTAAAGAGATTGGATTTTTATCATCATTACTAGTAATTGTTGTATTATTTGTATCATCTGCAAAATCTTGGAAATCTCCCCAATCATCATCATCATCTTCTTCTTCTAGTTCGTTATTATTTTTATTCTCTATACTTGTTGGAGTTTTTGGTGTTGTTGGGGTAAGATTACCTGGTTTAGGCACCAATGCATGAAATGTTTGAATAGAATTATTGTTATTAGTAACAGAATTAGTATTATTAGAATCATTAACCGTTGCTGGTGAACTTTCACGAGTCGGTAGGAATTCATCTATTGGTGAATGCACAATATTTGGTAAAATAACTGATGATGCATTAGAATTTGATTCTTGATCTTTCAAATTTAAATTATTAATTGATAATTGAGGTGAATTTATTCGATTTGGTGTATTAATAGCACTTGATATTGTTGCTGGTGATTGAGATCGAGATTGAGGATTTGAATTCAAAACTTTTGGTAATAGAGGTGGTGACGCTATATTAGGAGACGCTATATTAGAAGAAGGTGATGCACTGTTATTATTAGTATGTTTATTAAAATTAGTATTATTAATCTGTTGTTCAACAATTTTTGGTGAAGTTATTGATACAATTGGTGAAGAACTTGCATTAATACTAGGTGATTGGAAATTTGATGATTTTGAAGAATCCAATGATTCAAAATCCCAAATATTATTATTACTCTTTTGTTTATTATTATCAAAATTACTATTCGAACTTAAATCTAATGGAGGTGGTCGTTTATCTTTATCATTTGAACTTATAATCATACTACTTGGTCTTATTTTTTTCTTTTCTTCATTTAAAATATCAGTATTATTAGAAATAATCACACTAGATGGTCTTTCTTTTTTCAAATTATTTGATTTTTTGGCCCAGCTAAATAAAGTTTGTCTTGATTTATTATAATCATTTTCTTTCCAATTTTTTAAGACTTTTAAAATTTCACTTTCAATTGAACTACCTCTCCATCTAACAATTGGATCTGGCTTTGATTCTAATGCAATAAATTGTCTTTCTGGTCTTGTAAATTGATTAAATAATTTTCTTGGTGTATAATTAGTACTTGGAGTTTGTATATCTAAAATATTCTTTAAAATTTCATTATCATCATTAGAAATTTTTTTAATTAAATTTTTTGAATCAAAAATAATTGATAAATAGGTATCTAAATCATATTCATTAATTTTATTTTCATTATTAGTTTTAGAAATTTCTAAATCTTTTTTAATATCTTTTAAATCCTCATGATCTTCAAATTGTTGGAATTCTTCAAATTCTTGATCTAAATCGATTTGTTCCTCTTCTTCTTCTTCAATATTTTTTTGTAATTCTTTTTGGTCGATTCCAATAGGTTTATTATCTTTTTCTATCTTAACTTCTTCCCAAATATTATCTTGATTATCCACCAACTCATCGTCTACAATTCTATCATCACTCTCACTTTCAATTTCACTCTCACTATTTATACTCTCATTTTCTATACTTTCACTTTTCACACTAGCAGTTTCAATCACCCCATTTCTAATACCATCGAGCTGTTCACTCCAAACATTAGTATTATCATCTTCTGGGTCATATTCCATTGCATATCATCAAACACTTTCTATAGTACTTGAAAAAAAAAAAAAATTCTTTTTGTGAAAAATAGTATCTATTTGTTGTGTTGGAAAAAAAAAACAACACAACAATAAAGCGTTCGAATCCCCCTTAAGCGTATACGCAATGGATTCAAGCAATACTAACGGTATACCGCTCATTCTGAAACGGTGTTCCGCCGCCGATGACCTCCGATACACTGTTTTTTTTTTTTTGTTATCTATGATTACATAAAAAAAAGCTTTTCAATGATTTGATATCATTATATCGATCGATACGAGCCACCCACAACTAATTAGTGTAACTTTGCACGAGGTTAAAAAAAACGCTTATCTCCACTTGAACCCACCAAGCCCACATACACACACACCCCTCTTCCTAACTAGTGCTTCCCGAAGCCGTGCTATTTTTTTTTTTTCAACAAAAAAACTTTCGAAACTAAAATTTCAACCATTGAAAAAAATCACTGAGTCACATTCTACTTATAAATTTTTATAAAAAAAAACACCTCTCCTTCGCCACTTTCACATCATCAACAAATTTTATAAACCAAAATGAGTGCAATTGATGATTCTAACGATTTAACTGAAAAAGAAGTTCAACAACAACAAATTCCTCATCATAGAGCACCATCAGGTACTAAAAATCAATTACCATATGATTATGCAAAATATGTTGACCATTTAACTAAATCACCAGATCCAAGACCAGCAAGTCCATATACAAATAGAGTAGTTGATGAAGATGGATTATCATGGCCAAGTAAAGGTGCAAAAGAAAGAACAGAAGAATCAATTGAACAATTAGATCAAAGAACAAAAAAAATTGCTGATGCAGTTAAAACAATTTTAACAGAATTAGGTGAAGATCCAGAAAGAAGTGGATTATTAGAAACTCCTGAAAGATATGCAAAAGCAATGTTATATTTTACAAAAGGTTATCAAGAAAATATTAAACAAGTTATTAAAAATGCTATTTTTGAAGAAGATCATGATGAAATGGTTATTGTTAGAGATATTGATGTTTATTCATTATGTGAACATCATTTAGTACCATTTTATGGTAAAATTCATATTGGTTATATTCCAGATTCAAGAGTTATTGGATTATCAAAATTAGCAAGATTAGCTGAAATGTTTTCAAGAAGATTACAAGTTCAAGAACGTTTAACAAAACAAGTTGCAATGGCTTTATGGGAAATTTTACAACCTCATGGTGTTGGAGTTGTTATGGAAGCAAGTCATATGTGTATGTGTGCAAGAGGTGTATCAAAATCTGGTTCTTCAACAAGTACAAGTTGTATGTTGGGTAGTTTTAGAGAAAGTCAAAAGACAAGAGAAGAATTTTTATCATTATTAAGAATGAAATCAAGTTTTTAATTTGTTTTTTTGTTGTATTTGTTATTATTATTTATAAGGTTCAACCACTTATTATTTTTATTTTATTATTATTATTATTATTTTGTAATTTATTTATGACCCATGTATACTGTATATATTTAAATACTCGCTTCAACACATCGAGTTGTACTAATGAATTTTTTTTTTTTTACTATTATGTTTAGTTTTTTTATTTTATATGTAATTCTCAGGGTAGCACTAGCTAAGGGGTTTATTAATTGGTACAGTTAACTTTTTAAAATGTATACTTTCATGTTAACAATTGTACATATGTCATTGATATATATATCTATACGCAATTAATATTATAATCAATTATATATATTTATAACTATAGTATTAATTAATTTATATTAATTGGCCATTGTAATTATATATATATTATGCTTAGCTTAATATTATTCAAATAAACTAGCTATAGCTTTATATATAGATCGATATATAGCTTTAATTTATCAATTAATTGCAATTCATGAGCAAATTTAAAGATCTGTGTATACATTCACTTTAAATCAATTGGCCATGGTAACTTAATTATAAACTCGAGATCTGTAAATTAATAAATTTCAATCGTTATATATATAATATATGTATAGTTAGCCTCTTTTATAAATATAAACTTTAACTATATATATGAATTTGGACGTCTACAATATATAGACCAGCCGGTAAAACCTTTTAGTTTACCTAGAACGATTTGGAGGGTATTGATAGATAGATCTATGCATCATGAACACAGATACGATGTCATTGATAAATTTAAACGTTCTGTACACTAAGTGTTAGCAAGTACTAGTACCTGATACATTTATAAACAAAAGTGATCGATAATGAATTGTACTTGGACAATTGTACTTAATCAGGTTTATCTATCGGTCTCAAAAAGCCTAGCTAGCCGACGGTAAATTAGCGATCTTGTTGATCGGCCATTAATAACCCGTACCTGGTCTGGTAGCCACTAGATCTTAAGCTTTCTTAACGCAGCGCTATCGATGTCGATCGAGCTCCGGCCTGGGAATGAAAAAAAGCCGTTCAAACAGCCGACATTTGATAGGAGGAAATTTTTAGCCTAGAACTTAGCTAAATTTAAATTTAAATTTACAATAACTTAAATGACTTCGCTAATTACTGTTCAATTGTGAGTAATGATACACTAATTATAATATAGGAGGCTGCCCCATTAAAGTGTTAGTATTGATATCATATATTCAACATGACAACATAAGAAGAGCTCAAAATTAACACCAAGTACAACGTTGCAATGGTTGCACTTTAATGGCAAGCCTTGGCCTGGTTCGAATTATTACTATAGTATACTATCGATCCTAATTAATTAATAATTAATGTAATATATGGGATAGATATGTACATGTATACGTATACACATATAGCATGCATGGGGTGGTGTAATTTTCAACAGAAATATATACATGTATATAATAGCTATAGCGTCGACCACAAATCTTCTACTATCTCGAAACATATTATATTATTATCTATCAGTGTACAACGTTGTACATGTTAACAATCCATACTATAAACTTAATATAAAGACCATGTTAACTTACCCTAATTATAATTATATAAATATTTTAATATATTATAATACTAATCTAATTTAAATTTGAATATAATTTGTATCATTACTATATCTTTCAATACTATAAGTACAAGTCCAAAACAAAGCACTTAAAAATGCAGTTAAACTAGAAACCCAAGTTAAAACAAATGCAAATGCACCAACATTACCATCCATAAACCATCTTCCATAATAAAATCCATCATCTTTATTATCTTCACCATATGTACCTCTTAATAAACTTCTATAATGAAAATAAATCCAAGTTAAATAAAAATTTGCTAAAATTGAAAAAAATAATCCTAAAATTGAAATAATTGGTATAATAATTGATAATTGATTTAAAAAATTTGTTAAATTTGAATATTTTTCAATTAATTTATTTTTATTAAATTTTAATAAACTTGTTAAAAATGCAATTCCTAAAAAAAAAACTGTTAAAGTATAATAATTAAAAATTTTTAATTGATTATTAAAAACTATTGGTTCAAATATTTCAATTTCTTTTGGTATAGTTATATTTAATTTATCTTTATTATTTTGAATTCTAATTCTATTAATATAATCAATAATAATAGATTGAGTAAATTGCATATTTGAACCATATTTTTTATCTAAATTTGGAATTGAATATTTTTTAGTTTCACTATTTTCTTTTTTACCTCCCATACCTAATGCTCCACTAATACCTAATCGATATTGTGGGAAAATTCCATATTCATTAAATAAATTATTATTTGGATCTGAATGATGAGTATGATTATAAAATCTTGGATCATTAAATTCATTTGGAATTTCAATAGGTTGGATTCTTAAGAAATATACTGTTGATAATCCTGGACCATATGGTGAACTACCTAAATAACAAATTAATGATAAAATAAATGATAATGTGATTGAAATTGTAGCTAATGTGCTACCAATTGATTTGAAATTGATTCGTACTTGAGGTAGGTTTAAAGTTGGCATTTTTGTTGTAGAGTAACGTTTGAAGATTTTTTTTTTTTTGTGGCGAAAAAAAAAAAAAACAAATCATATAAAAATGATAAATAGAGTTTATAGATAAACTAAGTGGGAACTGTGTCGGTTTTATAATCATATATAATAGAGCGCTAGTTACTATGCATGCATAGATCCTCTAAGCTAGAGCTCTAATTACCGGTACGTATAAGATTTAAAAAATAGACAAGTGAGACATTTGTGTGATTTAGTGACGTTGGCGGTTAGCTTTCCCGGGATGTCGTCCGATCGATCATTTACCTTTAAGAGTCAGTAACTGCACAATCCCTGGGGGAAAATGTTGATTAATTTTTGAAGTTCAACCAATTGGTCAAAGATGTTCAGATAGAGCAATTGATGAGTATAAAGTAGTAAGTTACGTGTATGATGATTTGTGTGTGAGTGAATGATATGTACAAAATAATTAATCTTTGGATATTTTTAACGCATAAATAAATATTTCAATTTAAAAGTTAATTGCCACAAGTACTAGTAAGCTTAATTAATATTATATATATAACTAGCTACATGTTTATATACTAGTTGTATATATAGGTGTGTATATGTACATATACTTCAGTTTAATATGGTTGTCACAATATATACATGTATATATATTTATAAAACTAGTGCACATGTACATAAGGTGTACACCTAATATTTATATATACTGTGTTGTATACTTTGTATATATATCAGATATACAGCTGTATATATATAGATCTCGAATCCCGGTCATGGCTGCAAAATCAATCTTAAACGATCAAATGAGCTCTGAAATATAAAAACAAACATACTTTAAATTATATATTATAATATAGAAAAATATCCCGAGAAGATATCATAACGGGTTTCAGTCTACCATCCATGGCTTGCTTAAGCTCTGCCCATATGCTAAATAACCTACCATATATACATATGGCAGGTAGAACTATGTCATGGTAGCTAGCTACCATCTGCTTCGAAGGCTACAGGCTCAACATCTGGTGGTCGTTATATATCGATCATATAAATAAGAGTTGTCAATTTGTATACATTATAAACACTGAAGTAATACGCACTATGTATATATATATTGCAACATGTTTTTTGATTCTTAAAATCTTCTAAAAGTTTTATCGATTCAGGCGAAATCGTTAATGGTGTCGAGTCGTCATACACAGATACACAGTACCGAACCGCTAATACCAGGTAACGTTCATCCATTACCATCTGGTTACGTATTATAATATCCATGGATGCTCATGAAATTCTTTAAAGAAAGTTTTTGAGGGAATCATTGCATGCACAATTTATTTTTAGATCGATTTATATGGATACATATTTTTGTTTCAAAAAATTCAATCTAAAAATGCGAAACCAATGTCTTAAAAACTTACCCCGAATTTTTTAAATGATAAAAAAAATAGTCATTCAAAAAAGTAAACACTGGAAAATTTACCTTCAAATGCTTCACAGTGGCTAAAAGAGACGAAAATTTCAATCGATGAATTATTATTATTTTTGGTCTAAATTGAATTCAATTTAAAAAGGGTTAAAAGTGAAATATCTATATGATATAAGTTAAAGTATATTTATATATATCGATCGCGAAATTGTTACACTAACCTTGATACCTTAAAATTTTGAACTGTCTCAAGAAAATAAGAAACCATAGAAATTTAATTATAATTGAAGAATATATATAAAGATCCATTTCAATTGTTATATATTAACTATTTTAAATGATATAGAATGGTTTAACAATTTCTTATATATTTAGGATATTTGTACTGTAGTGATCACTGCAGGTAATAAATGGGAAACAGATAAACTCATTCGAGTATCAAGATCTTATATTCAACAGATCTTCAAGCTCAGCCGTCCGGCCGATCTGCCTGCCGGCCGGGCCGGGTACCGACGTCCCGTACCAGCTTGTACTTGTGTACGGCTTGCTGCGACGTCAGCCGAGTGTCAATAATCGTCATATAAACTGTTTCTGTTATATCACAGGTTATGGTAGCGATATACAGTGTATATAATCTTTTGTTAAATAATTAAACACATAATGTGAAGATTATGGCTGAAATTCAACATTTAGTAGCCTATAGCTAGTTCTACCTGGTATATTATAGTTGGAGTTGTAGTCATGTTGTATATAGTTTTACGTGTAATTTCGGGGTTATCAATAGACAGATTCTAAATGAATTCACCAATAAATTTCTGGCAAATTTCTCTTACAGTCAAACTACTATTTAACTACAGGCCTGGTAGTGGAGGTATGGTCGACGTCCTTCTACCATGCATTAATCAATTGGTAGCTAGAGATACATTGATGTGATCATACTCTGATTTGAATATATCTGCTTAAATAATTGATGATGTCAGTGTACACGCGCGCGCGTCTTGAAAATTTTTATTTATTTTTGGTGTTTTATTTTTAGAAAGTTTTTTTTGTTTACAGTTCAACAGTACTAAAATTTATCATTAATTGGATTCTTTTTTTTTGTTTCATTAATATGTTTATTCATAATTCTACATACATGTATATATAAAAAATGTTCTAAGTGTTCGTTTCTTTTTTTTTTTTTTTTTTTTGCTTTTCTAAGTTGGACCATAATTCGTAATACCTAATACCTAATACCTGAGTAACAATTAAAATTTTTTAATTAATTAGTTTGATGTTTTTTCATTAATAGAATCATATGCTTCTTGTGCTGCAATTTTTTCGGCAGTAACTTGATCAATTTCTTCTTCTTGTTCATTTGATTGCAATTCTTCATCATTATTAGAATCTTTCTTAATAAATTTAATAATAGATAAAATAATTAAAATAATTGAACTTAATAACATGAAAAAAGTTGATAACCAAGTGAAAACATTAGCTAAAGGTCCCAATTGAGATTGTAAATAATAACCCCAATCAGGAACATATAAAGCAGATCTTTGTTCAACTGATCTATAAACACAATATTGAATAATTGAACTAGATAAAATGAATCCACTTGAAATAATTGAAATAATACAAACTAAACTTAAAAACCATTTTGATTTATAAAATAAATTAATTAAAGCCAAAACAAATGTAAATAATGAAAATGATACTGCTAAATGATATAAATAATAATATGCTTTTTGATAATTAATTAAATCTTGATTAAAATTAGTTAATGGTTCAATAATATCAATTTTTGGTATAATATTTTTATTATTTCTTCGATATTCTTTATTATTAACAATATCTTTCCAAGTAATTGTGAAAGGTGATTTATTCTTTAATGATGGTGATGGTAATTGATAAACTTGTTGTTTCAATTCAGAATTATAATTAACACCAATTAATCCTTTAACACCAATTCTATATTCATCATATAAATTAAAAGTTTTGGCTTGTAAAGTTGAAGCAAAAGAAATATTTTTATGAGTAATTCCTAAATTTGATGATCCATGTTTAATACCACCTTCAACAAATGTAACATTTAAATTAGTATTTGGCATAAATTTAAATAAATAAACATTATTTAATGTATTTGATGCTTGTGGACTTGAACCTAATAAAGTTAAAATACAAAAAATAAATGATAATAATGAGAATAAAATAACAATAATTTTAAAAATAAATGTTATAATATTACAAATATTTTTAGTTACACAACATGATTGATTAGTTTTCTTGTTGGTGTTGATTGTTGGTTTTGAAAACATTCTTTTTTTTTAAAAAAAAAAAATTTATCTTTAATCGAATAAAAATAAAGATAATGATAGAAAAATGTATGAAAGGCTGAACAAAATTGATCCTTTATATATTTTTATTACGATTTTTATATTTAGAAATAATATTTGCCGAGTACGTACTTTAAAAAAAATTTTATATTTGAAACAAATCACGTCAAAATCGGATATATCCATTTTGATTGTTTTCTTTTCATTAATCATATTTTGTTCACAGTTTTTAGGTATATATGCATTACAAAATTTTCGAACAAACGATTTTGCAGTAAATAATATAAACGCGAATGGGAAGTAATGTTTGTTTTTGTTAACTTAGGCTTTTGTTTTTTTTCTGTCTGTATTAGTATACCAGGTATAGGACTTGTTTTTATGATTTAATTGAGCGATTCGAATCATTTGTAGTGAGAGAAGCTTACTAGTGTACTACATGTACAAGGTAAAAGTACATATGCATTGTACTTGTACACTTTGGGATGCTAATATCAAAATTTTTTTAAGACAACTAACAAACAATCTATCCCACCCACACACGCACGCCTAAGTAATAATTAAGTTAAGCTTGGCCTGGCGTACCTCTATGTACAAGTTCCAGGTTGTAGATAATTTATACCTGGTAACTGTGCTAGGTATGTTTCAACCGTAGCTCCATAATTCAACTGCTTTACAGGTTGTAACAAAGTTAAAAAAAACCTTAGATATATATATATATATATATTCTGTCTCGCGAGCCTGAGATTCGAACGGTTGAGAAACCATGTCGGGTGGGTAGTGTAGATTCATATGATTAAAATGCTGAATTATTTTTAAGTAAACTATACAACAGAATATAGTACCAAACATTGTCTAAACCGGTCGATAAGTTAAACCCAAAAATAGATAGAATGGATTTCTAAAAAAGTACAAGTAGTTCCAACAATTTTGTTGCTTAAATTTGGTTAAATTCTGAATTTACGATTTAATATTAACCTGCCATATGATATCAATATTGCTCAATTTTGAATATTAGCCAATTATCACAGTTAAAGAGCCAGTAGTACGATGTATACTTGTGCAAGCCTGTATACAAAGGTTTTAAAACTGATAGTCAATCTATCTCTTTATCTGCTCATAAACAAAGCCCATTAAAATATTTTTATAAACTTAATTTAATTAGACTCTAACAAAAACAAAAAAAGAAATTTAAACCATTATTCCAAAAATAAAATAAAATGAAAAAAAGAAATAAAATAAAAATAAAAAAAAAAACTTTTGATCATCATAACTAAAACAAAAAAAAAAAAAATGTCTCTTCCAATCGAAATATTACAAATAATACTTGAATATTTAAAGTACTATCATCAATATGAAGAAGATTGTCTTCTAAGCTACAGTTTAATTAACAAAACATGGCATTATTTAATAACAACAATCGAGTATCGTTATATGGAACATAATCTCAATTTAATTAAAAACTTGTATTATCATAGAGAAATTTATTCAATTGATGTTCAACGATTAAATAACTATTACTTTAAAAAATTTAAATATTTTGAAACATGTCAAAATAGATTCTCTAGATATACTGATATTGTAATAT
>JAJLUL010000231.1:0-25242 GCA_030564325.1 Blastobotrys capitulatus | reverse complement strand
AAGAATTAGTTCATTCATACCGATTTTTTATTCCAAGTTCAAATCCAAAAGATGATTTACCAATTATGATTGATTATGGCAATAAAATGTTCTCAACCAAAACCTTTTTTGCCAAATATAGGTTTTACCATCAACAACGAGTAAGATCTCAGAAAGAAATTGAACCAGGTTAATTAGTTATCATTTTATAATATTCTATCATTTTTCCATTATATAAATTTGTAAGAATTTAATATATTTACGCCCATTTTGGCAACTTCTAAAAAAAAAAAAAAAAAATGTTTTTGGTATTATTTTTTCGGATCAAGTTTTTGGTTTATTTTTGGTTTATTATTTTTTAGTATAGTATTTTTAGTATATTTAAAGTAAGTATTAATAAAATAGATATAAAAAAAATGGGAAGTTATGTAAGTTAAGTGCTATGTTAATTGCCATAAATAACCAGTTAGAGGCTGTCAAGAAATTGGACCGAGATAATTATATTCCTTTTTTATAATATTCAAATAAAATTTCCATTATATAAATTTAGTTTAATAATCTGTTACTTTGAAACGCCTGATATATAATTCAAATAATTCAAATGACACTTGCTTCACAATTGATGGTTATTAAAATTAACTACTAGTTTGGTGGTAAAATTTAGATAAACTTATAATTGAGGTATACTTAATGGGCTACCCCATGCATTAATCAATAGTAGATTAAAAGGTGTTGAATATCAATCGATTGGGTTGTATTTTTTTTCTTTTGTTTAAATGTTGGTTTTATATGTGATTATTTTACTATTACTATTGTGAGTTTCGAGTTATTGTTCCTATCGCAATTAAATTTAAATAAAATAAAAATGCAAGATTGCAATTGTTTAAAGTTTAATTCTTTTTCTAACAATATCTACTTTTAGACCTTAAGCGTATACCGTAGGTATACTGATTGTAATGGATATATTGTAAATCGGTTAATCAATTTATACATATCCTATACACGATCAATATATACATGTATGGATATGTATTACGTAACCTCATACATGCATTCCCGAGTTATATTATAGATATATTACAATATATATTGAATATGATCGTAATATATATAATTAGCAAAAAAAAAAATTGTAATAAATATGAGCACAGGTAAATCCTTCTAATTACTTAGTTAGCAATTGATAATAATATTATTATTAATTAATGGGCCTATGATGTTTTATTATTCATATACACAGTATAGTAGTAGTAGATTGTATACACTTCGGTAAGTGTAGTAGGAGCTCAAATTAGTAAAGTATATAGTATATATACAATCAATCCAGAAAAAAAAAATAAAAAGCTTAAGTTTTTAAATTTGTATATATATATATGTATACATACCGATCGGTATAATATATATTGAATAAAGAGTATATCATATGTAGCATGTATATATACAGTATGTATATATATATATATATAGAAATTTACGTATAACATTTGTACGTGAGGTTTTTGTAGATCATATCGCTTCCATATCAATAGCTGATAAATTATGCGAAGGTATAAATTCATTCTTTTCATGTTGTTCAAGTTTTTAGTTATTATATGTTCTGAACCTAATACCATATCATTGTATACTCCCCATTTTATTTATCAACTTATCATTTCTGTCAGTTCTCTCTATTTTTAATGGCAACCCCTTAATTAAGTTGTGTTTGTTTATTTAAATTTAGCCCTTAGTTCATGCATCTATTAATTATAATTAAACTTTCAAAGAATGTACACTTACGGTACTTATTTAAATTATAATCATTGCAAGTTGTAGACTGTAATTGGTATACATGCATACATGAATACATGTAACACGTTCACGTTCACGTTAGTGTGATTGGCCTATATATATAGAATATCTGATGTTATATATTTTACATAGTATACTATATATATATGTAGTGTTCTATAGATATATAGTATCCCAAGATCTGTGTACAACTTGAGGAAAAAAAGTAATCTCGATTGACTATAACCGATCGTGTTGTTAATCTCAAGTTAACTATATAGTTTATGATATATAAAAGAGTTTGAAATTAACTAATTATAAATTATTGTGTCTTGTTATATGGAAGATTTTTATACCTGTATCTTTATATATATATATATAATGTATATATTCGAATTAATTCAAGATCAAAATCTAAATGTAGTGTCACGGGGTATATCATATACATGTATATATTATAACAACATTGGATTCAGTATGCATATATGGACATGTGCACCAGCTATATAGCTCGGATTTATACATATGCTAAGATTTACTAATACTAATATTTTAAATTTAATTACATTCTACATTGAATGAATGGTACTAATAATTGATTATAAACAGAATGAAAACAGAATGAAAACAGGCAATGACAAAAACAAAAAATATTCAAATATTTATATGAAACAATTGTTAACCCCTCGGATGCCATTTGTAATTTATCAGCTAGAATTTAAATTTTAATATGTCTTAGAAGGATTTATATATCAAGATTATAATTAAGTAGACTGCGGTATGTATACACAACGATTTAAATCGAAGTTAACTAAATTTATAAGTACAATATATCAAAATCTGGGGGCAAGTCGGCCACCCAAGAATTTCAGCAAGATCCTGATCATTGATAGATCGAACTTTTTCAGTAGAATCTATATGTAATTAGATAAAATGTATATATATGTATACATATAAAAAATTATAATAGATCTACTACTAGTAAATTTAGGAAAAAACCTTAAGTTTTAATGAAATTTTACACCGTAAAATTAAGAATTGAAAATATCAGAGGCTTTTTTTTTTAAAAATATTCCTAGAGATGAAATATATACTGTATATATAATTGTTCGAAACAACTAGATGTATTGAAAAAGTTTCTATGTAAACAAAAACAAAAACAAATAAATGCTAACAGCGGCAAATCTTCTTATATAATCTAGACGTTTATGAAAACATAAATCAACAGATAATTTAATCACATCGTTGGCTGAAATATCGTAGTCGCTTGACGCCTCGGTCTGGTAATTTCCATTTCACTTTATTTTTTTAATATAAATTACCTCTTAAAAAATACAATAATGAAGAAAGAAACAAATTCAAGAAAAAATCTATTGGTATGAATGCTTATAAATTTAGAAAAAAAAAAGATTTCAATATATATAGTATGTAATATATGTTAACCTGTAATTATGTTTAGACTAGCTTTTTATTTTAAATATTTTTTTTTTTTTTTTTTTTTTTTTTTTTTTTTTTTTTTTTTTTTTTTTCTTTTTCTCTTTGTTTACCGTCACGGAAATATATTTTTTTTCCCCCCAATCTACAATCTCTAACGGTTAACTACCAACCTGCGGCTGAGCAATGAGAATCTACGGCTGAGCAATGAGATCGCGATGTTGGCACCGCTAGATCTTAGCTCTGCTTAAAGTGATGATGCTGAAAAAAAAAAATTCAAAATGAATAGACATCTTTATTTCTTCTTTTACAGAATAGGCCAGCCCAGAACTTTAATCAAATAAATTTTAAGAGATTTATTTTTTACTGTTATATAAGAAACAAACAAACATTTTCTTTTAATGTTATAAAAACAAATATATTTATGCATTTTAAAAAAGGTTCTATAAAAAAAACATGCTAATAGAAAAGGTATAGATTTTTACAAACTAAGGCTAATACACTCTTAAATAATTGGGATCAATTTAAAAGAATATATCTAAGCACATCGGCGCCCGAAACATCTCAATCTCTTGACGCCCCCGTCTGGAATCATACATAGTTTAACATGTGTGAACTTGTCATCTTTGGAGTTATCTAACTCCTTGTATTCGTGTTCAGCACCAGCTGAAGTCTTAGATTTTGGAACAATTGAAGCCCATCGTTTATCATCTGGTTTGATGTCTTCTTCTTCGTCATCTTCAGCATTTAAACCATGAACAGTAACATATTGAGGATAGTTACCCAAGTAGTGAGCAGTATCAACAATAACTCGATCAATATGACCTCTAGTACCTAATTTTAAAATGGCCCAATCAAAATGACCTGGTTCTCGGGATCGAGTAGTTTCCCAACCATCAGACATATCTTTACCTCGACCTGGTAAAACCAAGTTGTTGATGGTACCAAAGTGTTCATCATTACATGATAAAGCAACACCACCATTAGCAATGTGTAATAAATCGATTTCTTGGTTAATATCTTCTGGGAAAACAGCAGTTGGCTTACCATATAATCTGAATCGAGCAATACCACCATCTGGATATTGTCTAATTCTAACATGAGTATATGCTTTTTCAGTTAAACCTGCTTCTCTAACATAAAAATGTCTGTGATCAGGTTGGCAAGTTTGCTTTTCAACAATTGGTTCCCAAGTAGCATTCTTAACATCATCATCAGTAGTAACAGCACCTTCAATAGAAACAGCTGGAGCGTAGTTACCAACAAAGAAAGCAGTATCAACTTCAGCACCAATAATTCTGGCTGAGTCAACACCTAATTTGATGATACAGTGATCGTAATCAGTGTTGTGTCGTTTAGATTCCCAACCATCCATTTTTAAACCAGTTGGAATGAAAACTCGTTCGAAAAATGGTTTTTCTGGTTTTAACATATTAGTTGCAGCAGCGAACCATTCATCGGAAACTTCGATGACTTTACCACCTAATTGTTCAGCAATAACATCAACATATTTGTTGACGGCTTTGTTAAATTCTTCTAATTCGACAGTTTTGACAGTAGCGGACATTTTTTGTTTTTTTAATTTGATTTGTTTAATGATGAAAAAGAGAAAAAAAAAAAAATGAAAATTTGGAAGGATTTGAAGGTCTTTATATAATTTTTGAAAAAAACTTAAAGTCTAGATGGTATTTTCCTATAATATACTATTTCCTGGTAACTTTTTATTTTTTTGAACTGCTATTGGAGATGTGAGTTCCGGTTGTTGATCTTTTTTTTAAAACACGGTTTGAATAATTTAAGTTATAATTTTTCAGTTTTGAAAAATTTCGCGTGTGCTTTAACTTACTTTTTTCTTTATATTGAATTGGAAATGAAAAAAAATATTTGATTGCCAATACATTACATTTTGGTGGGGGAAAAAAAGAAAGAAATAGAGGCTTTAAAAGCTTCTATTCTTTCCTTTAACCTTTGTGTTACCAGTAAGACTACGTAGTATATACTGCTTAAGCATGCTTTAATGAGTGCGCCGCGCCGATCGGTCGTCTGCTAGTGATGCTTGAGCCCTAAAAAGGCCTAAAGGTTAAGCATTACTAACAGGTTCCAAGCACTACTAATCGGATATATGCGAAAGGCTTGTCAGTTGCCACAATCGTTCAGACTTTTTTTTATTGTGTCTTATATGTTTCGAAATAAAATGAGACATCGATAAATTATCAATCATATAGCTGGTAACAGTGTATCTGATTTATATATATCGTCATTTGATGTTACTATCATTAAATTAGTATATCCAGATACTGTATATATATAATATAAAACCCAAGGCGAGCGAGCGTAATTGTGCACTTGTCTTAGTCCGCCTTTACCTCACTCAGAGATAAAGTTTGGAAATTTCAAAACTCTTTGTAGTTAAATTTCTATAATTGTATTTTGATTTCGAAAAAAGGTGGTAAATTATTTAAATCAAATTAAGAATTACATTCAAGATATTTTTATGAATATTACCAGGTATAATAATAATTTATTGAATTGTTTTGATCAAAGCATTGCCAGGCTTCTATGAGCTTTTCAATATCAATACTCTATAAAATGCATGCATGATTTTTAAAAATTCAGATTATAATTTAAATTACTTTTTAGTTTTGTTAGTCTACAAGTTTTCAATTTTAAAAAGATTTTATCAGTGTGAGTTGAAGCATTATTTAAATTTCAATTCCATATTTTCAAACTCAAATATTCGATGGTGTCTAGTAAAATTTCTAGTATATATAACAAATGATACCAACAGTTATTATTTAGTATCCAATGTGTCTATATATCAGACAACTATAAAGATGTATTAATCTACCTGGTATAGCTATACTAAGCTTATAGCTTATTCCAATGCCACTGCCACTGTAATAATGATTTTTAACTTTCATTGAATAATGATTCTTCAAATTTTATACCAGGTACATATATCATTGATCATCCAACCGTCTGCAGATAATATAGATTTGATTTAAATTACCTGCAATACCATGGCCACCCATGGCCATAGCTATAGATATATTAGCTTAGAATATATGTATATCATATATATATGGTAACGTTCAGCCTCACCTTTCATGCAAGATTCACACAGGTGATCTAAAATTTACTGCAGTCATCGAAATTTTATTTAATAAATTATTATTATCCATATATTTATTTAAATTGATTTGAATTACAATGTATTCTTAAATAGTTAATTAAATTGTACCAATGCATGTGTTCTATAAACTTTTACTACTAGATTGTTTTTTCAAGCTGTGCTCTTAACTTTGTTTTTTTATTTTATTTTTATTTTTTTTTGAGATTAATTAAGAAACATTAAGCCACACCCATGAATTTTAAAACTCAGCTGCCATGGTATCAGATTTTACTGAATTTTACACTTAAAAAAAAAGATATATCGATCTGGATATACCAGTACTGTATATCCATGGTACAAATTTGTACCATTAATTATCTGAGCACTAATAGCAGGTAGATATACTGGTACAGTATATACATGTATCATATATGCATGATATGATACGTACAAGCTATTACTTTCTATAGTATATATCTAGTCAACAATTATCAATTTACTTTATTTATTAATTTAAGTTTACAAAACACTGTTGTAACTTTTACCTTACACAGGAATTTTTGGAGAATCTGTTAATGTATATATCCATTAGTGAATTCTTATTAATTAATTGATCCAGGATAGAAAACCTACTACATAAGTACGTAATAAGAAATTTAATTAGCATACATATGTACTTGTATGTCTGCAGTCATAATATTTAGTAACAGTAAACTTAAAGTTATGAGCTTAATTAAATTATGGACAGTAGGTATAAAATCCAAGATTTATTGATCGTGTTTGTTTGCATCAATTGGCCAATTACTAAGGATACATATATTTATATATATTTATATATATTATTATAATTAATTATATCTTGGTAACAGCTATAGGCTCGTCATCTAGAGCTTAATTATAAAACGTTGACTATCACACCTTGTTGGAATTATAATATATAGATATACTGTAGATATCATCCGTTACATATATGTATTATATATCAATATTATATGAATTTTGGGCTCTGATATTTAAATTACTACTAAGTGTAAAATTCACTTTGAAATTATAATATTGTAGAACCAGTAGTATGTGGTAGCATGTTTAACCGTATACAAGTGTACATACTATTATAAGGTGAAATATTTTCAACCCTTAATTATATATTATTTCAGCTGCATCAGGCTGAAAAAATTTAGTTAACTTAAATCGATGCTCTAAGTTAATGAATTTACCCCGCACTCTCAGCTACCAATACCGTGGTACCTCTGGGTACCAGTACATCATGATCTTGCAAATTATGATATATAAAATAAAACTGTAGCTGGTATCAATTTCGAAATTAATAGTTACGTATAATTACATCCGGATTGTAACATATATATCGATCGACCACTAGCTACAGATCTGTCGATGTAGTATCATTCAGATATCCCAAGTATACGTATATATTATATTGATCGCGATTGAGTATATTATATACTACCCGTGTCTTTCTTTATTTTATGAATTGATCATTAATTATAATTTAGCGAGACTTGAAATATATGTAATAATTACAAATTATAATATATATCCAGATAATACTATAAAACGTACTAGTCGCTTGTACGTGTGTTTATATGTATACATTAATTATAATTAATTGTTAATTAGCTTGACTACTGTACATACATGTAACTAGATGTACAAGTACGTACGTTGTATATATCTAATATTGCCGTTAGTTACTATAGATATAATTACAATTAATTATAAATATATATATATATATATATATAATATTTGTAAGCTCTAGATATCGAGATATCCATGGCAGCTGGTCGCGATTAACTATTAAAATTAATTATGAATCTCTACGACTATATATACCTGGTATAGTATATATATACTAGTTTAATTAAAAGTTTATATATCTAATAATGAGGTAATTATTTAAAAGAAAAGAACATTTAACTAATTCGAATTCCCATCTAACGCGTGTACAATTGTACATTGCTATAGTGAGCTTGATCTTAGCCTAGGGTTAAACTGGTAAATATATCTAAAATTTTAAATCGGTTACTGTAATATTACCATCGATGGTACTCTTTTCCAGAAATTAATAATCTCACTGGATCTTAGAAAAGCTTAGAGAAACCCTCAATAAAATCAAACATGTTATAATGAAAATTCAAGCTGGAGCTCTAACTTACTTTTGAAATTTGGGATTTTAACTTTCTTATTTCACTTTTTAAGCAGCAGTAATGATATTCGAAGCTATTATGACGGCCACCTAAGTACTACACGCGCACAAGTTGTATAGTAACATAGTACGAATTATATTAGGCATCATAAATATATACATGTAGTAATCGCTCCGCATTAAGCCGATAATTTATACCAACTGTACGAGCGCAAGCAGTAAAAAAAATAAAATAAAAAGGACTTCCTCAAGTAGGAATAAAGAATAAACCTCCTTACATTTTATCACAACAACAGTTTATTTAAAGTTCCAGGTATGGACTAACTTTCTTTTATTTATAACTTACTTTTGATTTTTAGGTTCATCTGCTTGAATGAATTTATTAGATTGAAAAAATAAGTCTTTTTGACAAAGAAGTTAAGATTTATAAGTTTAAAGCCACTTAAAGCTTAATTAAATCTGATACGTATACTATGTGCGCGCCATACCATGGTAGTACAGCTTAGATTACCTGGTACTGTAATCAGATGTTTCAGCCCAGGGTAGAACTGTCTAAGCATACTTAAAGACTTATAGCCGTATTTACCAGGTACCTGGTAACTTAAATACATTTTTCTTCAAGCATTCTTAAAGGTTCAAGCACCGATAACACTATACGCATTTAATACCACCTACCGCCTTAGTATAGTATACAGGCTTATGATGCAGTTCTCTTGTTCCAAGCTTGTAAAATTTTTCATCTAAGTTTTTTTTTTTATTTTTTTTTGATAAACAAAATAGATCAAAAATTATTGAAGAATTGTATGGCACTTTAAAGCCCACAGTATAGATACATCAATACCAATCAACACCCCCTCTTTATTTAATACAGATAACATTATAGACCAACAAGAAAAAAAGGAGAAAAACATCAAATGTCTACTACCCTCCCAGCTTGGAAACGTTTGGGTCTTAAAGTTCAACAAGCATCCCATGATCCATTAGCTTTAAATCCTACAACCAGTACACCAACTACTAATAATAAAAGAAAGAGCTCAAATGATACTGATTCAAATAATATAGATGAAGAGAATAAAAAACCTCCAAAAAGAAAAAAGTTGCCAAAAGCTGAACGACCACCACCACCAGAACCTGATTTTCTAGCATATTTACGACAGTATCATGAAGATAAGGACAATTGGAAATTTTCAAAGCAAAAACAAAATAAAATTATCAAATCAATCTTTAATCTAGAAGTAATAAAACCAGAAAAGTACAATGATGCACTATTTTCATATGTTAAAGGTCTTCAAGGTTCTGGTATTAGAGCACGGATACAACAACAAAGTGAACAGATTATTAACGAATGGAATGAGTTTATGACAAAAAAAGATGATGAATATACTACTATTAATAATAATAATAATGACAAAACTAATGATAATGAAAAAGAAGAATCCAGAGAAGAAACAACAAGAGATGAAGAAAAATCAGATGAATCTAGTAAAAAGAAAAAGGAGAATCAGGAAGACAAACCAAAACCACCACCTGAAGAAGGTCGAGCTGTTCGTGCAAGAAGCGTTTACAAAGCATTAACTGGTGAGCACAAAAAATTGGAATTAGTTGATGAATTTGACAATACTCCAGCTGAAAATGAATCAATTGATATTATTGAAACATGAAAGGAAATGAATAAGAAAAAAATAAATGAGGAAAATAAGTGTGAACAAGATAAAAAGAAAAATAAAGAAAAGAAGAAAACAAAAAATCAGAAAGAAAAGAAGGACAAGAAAGAGAAAAAGGATAAGAAAGAAAAAAATAATAAGAAAGATAAAAAAGAGAAGAATTAAACGAAGAGAAAAGAAAGATTAACTCTGAACTAATTAAGGGAAGCAAAACACTATTATTGATAAATACTTTATATATTTGTAGAATGGTGTTCAATCAGATAAACACTTGTAAAATTTTTATATAGTCTATACTATAATTTATTAAGTATCATTGCTTATTCGTTATCATTTATAGCAAAAATAAATACTACGGTATAAAATTAACAATTTAAATATTTAAATTTGGTAATAAATCAATAAAAAAATTCAATTAATTGTTTCTCTAAATACAAGTTATTAAATGAATATGCGATAAATGAATTTGGTTTTTTTTTTTTCTGCTTTTAATAGTTTAAACACCATATTATTTAGTGTTTTTCGTGCTTAGCTTTTAATTGAGCCAATCTGTTCCGTGGATCGTTGATGAATTCCTCAGCTTTTTAAGATGTTAGTATATTCTTTAAATTTTATTAATAAGGTAGTTATACTTACTCATGGCTTGAGCATCAGCAGCTTTTTTGATCAAATACATGGTAGTAACACCACCAACCATAAATGGCCAAAAAGTCTTAACAACTAATTAGAAAAGTTAGCGAATCGAAACTTGTTGAACAACCTAATATAATTTGTAACATACGTGGGAACTTGTATCGTAAAAAATTTTGTCGAATAGCACTGATCATTTTTATTTATATGTCTAATAAAAAAGGTTTGTGAGAATTTTTTTTTTTCAAAAAAATATTTTTGTCGCTGTTATTTTTTTGCAATTGGGATTTAAAAATTTATGATGCTTGAGTTGAAGACCATTTTAATTGGTTGATTAATTTTATTGAGCACCGATTGAGCGCTTCTCAAGCCTATATCAACATTGCGCGCGGCCATCAATTAATTAATTAATTATATATACTGGTAAGTAATCATCAATTGCAAAAAATTGGGAGTTTTAAAATTTAAGCCGCACTCACTAGGAGTCTGTAGGTAATTAGTGCTAGGCCTATCTTATATAGCAATTATTGATGATGATTGGAGATGTATTTGATATAAATGACAATGAAATTATGAATAGAAGAATAAACTTATTTCTAATTACAGTCTATTACTATAATAATACAGATGAATATAATTCTATCTTGAGAAAGATAGAGATATGAGAAAAGAATATAAAATAATGGGAAGGCAATAAATGTACAAAAGTGTGATGGAGGGGTATACGGACTAGTTTATAACAGCCTCTGGATAGTTATCCACTATATATATACCTGCCATGGTAGCACATCTGATCGATCCTGTATAGTATATATGTACAATGAACAGTATATATATATAGTTACGGTGCACCATGGGGCTTCAAATTTACAACTTGTATCTTTACAGATACTAATTACATACCTATGCATATATACGTTATATTGGAATATATATACAGTATATCGATAGTACAATTGTTACATACCTGCCATGGTACCAAGTATACCATATCCATATATATACGTACTGTAAAGAACCTGTATTTAAATTTTATACTCCACGAGTATTTATTAGAAATGAATGGACTTACTTGATTTGGAGATAAAATCGTTTATATATTATTATACGCTAGTAGATTACTATTAAGAAGCTCACCTAGTTCTCTTGTTTAAAGATATACATTGAGTTTCTCAACTTTGATTACCTTAAATACTTTATATATACACTTTCCAATTAATTCAACAAATCAAGTCTTTTTAATACATAAATTAAAAATATTTTCACAAAGCTCACTAGCTAGTTTAGTGATTCAGTATATTTTTTTATATTAATTATTATACTATTTCTATTATTATTCTGTATTAGTCTAGACAAGAGAATTGGGAATAATATTATAGCTAGTCTATCATGATCCCAACGCGTGCAGCTTCTCCCCAACTGACACTGAGAAAGAAAACACCAGAATTTATCAGGCCCTTTTTTTTTTTTTTTTATCACAACACTACAAAAATATAAACTACAACAAAAAACTTGTACACTGAACAACACGATCATTTTTATTTATATTATAAACAACTAATAGTTATTTAGATATTAGAAAATGGCATCCGGTACAGTTTCAGTACAATATGCTATTACACAGCATTTAGAAAAATTGGAAAATATTGATGCGGATTATCGTTTTATGGCATTTAGTGATATCACTGCTTTATTGAAAGCGCCAGAACATAGAGGTACTTTTATATCTGATACTCAATCAATGACTTTAATCATCAACGCTATTTTAAAGCATTTAGATGATCAAGTTACTGATGTTCAATCACAAGCTGTGAAATGTTTAGAACCATTAATGCAATTAGTTAATACAAGTCAAGCTGATACTATCATGTCTGCATTAGCAAAGCGATTAAAATTGAATCCAGATTCTTCATCAATTACTTTTATGGCATTAAGGACGGTAGTTTGTGATGCCACAGCTGTTGAAGGAATTGCATTAGTATTAGGACAACATTTAACTCAAATCTTAGAACACGAAAAAGAACCAACAATTGATTTATTAGATGTCACAACTGATTACTTAAAGAGATTTGGTAGATCATTAACTGCTAATTCTGTTGCAAGAATTGAAAACTATTTATTAAAAATTGTAGAAACTGGTAAAGGTATTGTTAGAAAACGAGCAGTTGTTGCCTTAGGTCAATTAGTTCGATATTTAGATAAGGCAAGATGGGAAAAATTGGTTAATTTCATCACTAATGCATTAGATCAAAATCAAGATGCAGGATCAGCTCAAACTTTAGTTTTTTTAACTGGTACATTAGCTAGAAATGATCCGGTTCGATTTAGAAATGTTTTGGATTCAATGGTTGGAAGAGTGGTCAAACAAATGAAGTTGGAAAATTTGGATGATGCTGAAGATAGCGAAGATGAAGGGTTATTAGAAACAAGAGAAGCAGTTATGGCTGCATTGGAAGCATTTGTTGAATTAGGTAGCTATAATGATCAATATATTGATCAAATCTTGGATATTGTCGCCACCTTTATTAAATACGATCCAAATTATAATGCAGGAGCAGATGATGATGAAGATGGAGATGAAGATCAAGATGTTGAAATGGGTGATGATAGTGATGATGACTTTGGTTTAAGTGATGAAGAAGGTTTTTCAGAAGATGATGATGTTAGTTGGAAATTAAGAAAATATGCTTATAAATTAGCCTCAGCAATTGTTCAACATAATCCAGCTTATTTACCAATCGTTTATTCAAAGTTATTAACTCCCTTTATTAAAAGAGCTAATTCTGAAAGAGAAGATACAGTAAAAGTTGAAGCTATTAATACATTATCGGAATGTGTTAAGGCAGCAGATTTAAATGGTGGTTATTATACTAGTAAGTTATATACCAGAAGAAGAAGTTCAGATGCTAGTATGAGACAAGATTCAGATCCTCAACAATTATTAGAAAATAATTCAGAACCAATTGTTAACTTGGTAGAAAAACAATGCTTAAGATCGGATTGTGCAATGAATATTTTACATGCTTGTGTTGGATTATTACATTCATTAGTAACTGTTTCTGAATCTTTATCAAATGAATCTATTAGTAAAATCACCAAGATTTTAACTCAATTATCAAGTACTAAAACACAAATGTTAACTGATATTTTAAGTGTTGTTTCATCATTATATAAAAGTCAACCATCTGACAGTTTGGATAATGATGCATTATTGGGACTAATTATTATTTGTATTAATGATAGTTATTATAAAGTAAGTGGTGAAGGTTTTGTTGCGGCAAGTGAAGTGTTGGAACAATATAATGGCAATAGAGACCCAGATTTCCCAATCCATAAAATTGAAGAAATTGAGAAAGGTATTTTAGATAAATTTTCAAATGTCGTTGATGTTGAAACTAGAGATAAAGCCATCAAAACATTAGGCAAGTTATTAGCAGTTTGTCCACATATTACTCAAGATCGTGTTAATAATGGTTTTCAATTGTTAATTGAATTGCTAGGTAATGAATCATTAAGAATTACTGCTATTTTTGCAGCTGAACAATTAGCTAAAAGTAAAAAGAACTTAAATGATAATTTAGTTGATGAATCAATGAATAAATTATGTTCATTTTTAAAACAAAGTTCTAAGCCATTAAGAATGGGCAGTTTATCATGTTTAAAAGCATTTTCTGGTAGAGCAATTGTTAATTCGGAAGTTTTATCTCAAGTTTTGAATCATGGTAGTGAATTATTAGCTAAGAATGATTATGACCCAGTAGCAATTGCAGATATTTCTACTATTTTAACAAATAGTATTGATAATAATAAAGATGATGGAATTTCATCTTTTGCAGTTCAAGCTGCTTCATTTGTTCAAATTGATCAAGGTTTATCAAGTTTATTAAACTTGTTTGAAAAATTATCATCATTATCTTTAGAATCTTCGGAAAAATTATTTACACAACTAAATAAAATTCAAAAAACACCTGCAACTGCTCAATGTATTGCTTCAGTAATTTCTGGTAGTCAATCAGAAAAAATGATTGATTATTACTATTCAATCATTAAAAATCATCAAGATGGTATTATTCATAGTTTACAAGTTTTGGGTAGTTTAGGACGTCAAGCACCAAACATTCAAATTGATTTATCAATAATTTTTGAACAATTTGGATCAACTGACGATTTTGTTCAAGTTGCTGCTGCCCAATCTGCTGGTGAAATTACATCAACTCATTTAGATGATAATTTACAAACTTTAATTGATGGATTACAATCAAATAAGGCTCCTTTATATTTAACTGCAATTCGAGAAGTAATTATTAATGAGTCTTCATTAAAAGTTATTCCTCTAGATACTGTTGCAAATATTTGGAATACAATCTTTCAATTAAAAATTGAAGATGAAAGTAATATGACCAAAGTTGCTGAATGCATTGGAAGATTAAGTATTTTAAACCCAGAAAAATGTTTACCAGAGTTACAAAGTTCATTAAAAAACACAGAATGGTCAATGAGAGCTATTGCATTAAGTGCAGTTAAATATTCTTTTGGCCAATCTCATGATACTTATGATAATTTATTACGACCAGTAGTTATTGATTTTATGGCATTAATTCAAGATGAAAATATGAAGATTAGACAAGTTGCAATGAGTACTTTAGTCGCTGCTATTCATAATAAGCATCATTTGTTAGTACCACATTTATCTGTTTTATTACCAGTTTTATTGAAAGAAACTGTTATAAATAAAGAATTGATTCGAACTGTTCGATTTGGTCCATTCAAACATAAAGTTGATGATGGTTTAGAATTAAGAAAAACTGCTTATGAAGCTATTTATACTTTATTAGCAACATTAACTCCAGAAATGTTGGATACTTATGCTGATTTAAATCTAATCTTTGCAAGAGTTTTAGAAGGTTTAAAAGATGAACAAGATATCAAAGTTTTATGCTGTGTTATTGTTGAAAGAATGGCTGAAGTTGATTTCTCTGTTATTTGCAATTCACAACCATTAGAAGAAGGTAGTCCTGGTGGGTTAGAACAATTAATTCAATTATTAACTACTTTAAATGCAGCAACTGTTAAAGATAATGATATTAAACAAGAATTTGAAAAATTACAAGAAATTAAGAGAAATGTTGAAAGAACCTCAAATAGAATCCAAGAGATTATTGAAACTGCTGATAATAAAGGTAATGGATTGGGTATTAGTGATGTTGAACGACAAGCATGGACTAATTTCTACAACAATTTAAAATCTGGTGCTACTAACAAGAAATAAAATAAAACAAAATTGATTAGTTTTTTTAAGTTATTAAATATATATTTTATACTTTAGTGAAATTCCAGTTGTACTGTAGTTACTGTTCATCGAAACTTAATGTAAATGTATGGTCCTCTTGTAAAACATAATTGTAAACGTTCATTCGGGATTTCATGATTTCATGATCCAACTTATTAGCCAAGATTTAGCCGCGCGCTTTATTACTCATGTTTTCCTCATTTTTTTTTATTTAAATTTTTACACATAAAGTTTACGCTTTACAAACCACGGACTATTTCGAACCAATTCATAAAGAAAAAAAAAACAATAATAATAAGAAATGGCTGTCCTTAAATTAGTTAGATTAAGTGATCCAAATGAAATCAAACAAGCACATGCAAACAATTGGGTTCAATGGGGTCCAGGGCTGACATTAGAACAGTATCACGATAGAGAAGATACTTTTGCATCTCAAAGTATTAATACCAAAGATGAAAACCGCTTGATTTATTGGGGGTTAAAAGCAAAACTAGAAGATGATAAATGGCAATTAGTATGTGCAATGGAGACAACTAAAGCTCCAGCTTATTTCAAACAAATTAATCAAGAAATCCAAAATACTCATTGCTTTATCATTATGTCTGTCTATACACCAGAAAAATATAGAAAAAATGGCTATGCTACTAAAATGTTAGAAAATTGTATGAAAGAATTAGATAAATTAAGCGAGGGTGACGAATTTGCATTTGCAGGATTATGGTCTGATGTTGGAGAATATTACGGTAAATTTGGTTTTAAAGCAGGTGATGACCATCAATATCAATTAAGTTTGAAAAAGAATGTAAAATCAGAATATCTTGAACAATTTGATGCCATCACAGTTGATGATTTGGAAAAAGTATCAAAAGCTGATGACAGAATTTTGAAAGAAATTATGAATAGAGAAGTTCAAAAAGACGGTATTAGCAGGGCAGCAATTATACCATCAGTTGAGATTTATCAAGGTGGTTTAAATAGATCGATTAAGGTCGGAGAATTTATAAGAGGATTTAAAGAAACCATAGTGGGCTGTGAATATGATGATTGTTATATTTTGTGGATTTATGATTGGGGTCGAGATAAAATCGATACTTTAAGAATGGTTGTTGATCCATCAAAATCTTATGATCAAACCAAAAAAGCAGTTTATGAACTAATTAGAGGTGCAATAGCACATTGTCAAGAACTAAAAATTTATAAAATTCTATATTGGGTTCAGGATATTCCAGAACAATTATCAAATCAAGATATAGAAGAAATTTTCAAGAGTTTGAACAATATAGAAAGTTTTGAATATGAATCAAGAGTCAATGGTTCCTTACCAATGGCAAGATTCTCCAACCCAAATCATCAAAATGCTAGATGGATTTATGATGGTAAATATGCATGTTATTAAATAGTACTAATTATCAATAGCTTTAACTAAACCCCATGCTGACCCAGCTGCAACACCTCCAATAAATAGCATTTTAAATCCTTCCAGTATAACCTTTTTAGTACCTGCAGTTTCAGATCCAACCGAGCTTACTGTTCTAAAGACCCCAAATAGAAATAATGTAAACGCCATAACAATACAACTTATATATAAACCCTTATAAACAGTCTTGGTAAAAAAATATGGTAATAAAGGAATAAACCCACCCATAAAATATGCAATTCCCATCGATAGTGCGCTAGTTATTTGTCTGCCTTGTTGAGGAGGTTCTAATCCATGTACCATTCTCAAAGTAAACAATACAAACTGATTCGGGTCTGATAATAATTTACTAGTAAAGGCTTGGACAGTTATACTATCTACTCCAAATTGTGCTAATTCTTTATGTAGCTCATCTGTACACTCTTTACTGTTATTACTTAAATTCTCGTGTTTCTTAGAAACTTGAGCTTCCCAGTATTCTAATTCCCCAGTAGCTGCCAAATAACCGCCTAACCCCATACTAATAGCTCCTGACACTAGTTCTGCCATACCACCAGTAATAACAACTTTTGTATTTCCTAAGGTACTTAGCCCAGCCGTTAATGCAAAAGGAACAGTTAACCCATCACTTAAACCAATAATGATATCACTTAATAAATGAACTGGAAGCCATGAACCTTTAGTTAATACTTCACCAAAACTTACATCGGTGGAAGTTGATTCATCGTCTTGATTATTTGTGCTTTGAAAGTAGACTGTATTGTTGTTGTTGTTGTTGTCATTATTAAACAAATTATTATCATTATATGTTCTTGGTAGGAGTGGCTGTTGTTCTTTTTGGTCATTACTTAACCATCGTTTTAATAATACTAATACCATATTGCATAAGTTTAGATAAAGTTAAAAAAAAATAAAAAGTAAAAGAAATCTGTGTTAATCTAAATTTCCTCAACCCATTGTAACTACTCAATAATAAAATCTCCATGAATAGTTGCTGTTAAGTTCGAATCAAGATCTGTATCTATTTTGTATAAATGTGTTGTTTGGTCGACTGCAGCATGATTGGATTGCTACCGCGCCTTTTCGCTTTTTTTTTTTTTTTTTTTTTCTCGCGCACTAAGCAGATTTAAAGTCAGCCACAATCTTAAATATACTAGTTGGTAGGCAACATCCAAATTATCGCGGACAATTGTGCAATTGTGCAATTGTGCAGTACTAAATCAGTATATTCTTTAGCCTACCTTGGTTCTATCCAACCGGATATACATGATGAATATAAGTAGTCGTGTTTACTGAGTTTACAGTACTTACGTTTAATAAAAAAAATTGTGCAAAAGATCGCACTAGAGAACTTTTATGTGATAGTATACTGTTTAAAAGTACACGTTAAAATTTGTTTTGATGCATGGGTCAATGATGATAATATTCGAATCGATCCAAGTAGGTTCTATCATATGGTATACCTGATGTTGTAAATTTAAAAAATTTGCACACATGCATATATACTGTATATACTGTATATATAATATATAATGTACAAACTTGTGTATATATAACAGACTTGCGTGCGCATACTGTATATCAGATAAAATATTGCAGGCTTACTTTAATCTAAAAGTATATCTAGGAATTATTAACAGAAATTTAAGTTCTTAAGCTTACTGTAGGTATGAATTAATTGTTATAACAATTGACTATATTATAAACTGTTTGAATGGAGTTAGCTAACAATTACACGTATGTACTATACTATAATTGGCACTAAACTTGTATACTTATACGTACAATTGTGAGCCTCTGTAGTCTGTCATGTGGAGATCATAGAATAAATGTATATAAATAGCCCTGTTTTATAGTCAGTAATATATATTGTACTCGGATATATATATATTTGTATTAATATGAATTCACGTCTTACATGTATAGTATGATATTATTAGGAATCTTATAAAGTAAAGTAAAGTATCGTTGTACTTAACTTAGTGCTACTAATATTGTAGGTTAACGTTCTGTACCATTAATTGATCATGATTGTATGTACAACTGTACAGCTATATGTGACTGCAGGATATATATACTTGGATGTTAATAATCTCGGGCTGGCCAAAAATAGATATATATATCTACAATATGAAGACTAATTATCCAAATATAAATCTATTATACAAAATATATCTTCCTAGTGACAGGTTCTAAGATTGGGACACTTACACTAAGAGCTCTAGTTTATATGATAACAATCAGAGGAGTAGAATTAAGTGTCCATGGATATACTCATCAGCTTACAAAGCGGTTTCAAAATTATTAATCATATCATCTGGATGCATATGATGATATAAACTTTATGCATGTATGTATACGTATGATTTTCAGTTCTGGCGGGATCTTTCCGGTTAATGTAATAATTATTGTACATCGATAACAACATCGGATATGAGTATTATATATTTGAACTGGTGCGTATACACTACCACTACTGTAATAATCAATCCATCTGGATGGATTCACAATCCTTATAAAGTATTAATTATCTGATGCACCTGTATTAATTATACTGTACATGCATGTGCGCTAGCTGGATTCGAATTAATATTAGATATATCAGAACTTTCTCTATAGTAACTTAGTATACATACGTATATCTGATATTAAAATCTCCCGAATCTATTATAACACATGTACCACCTCACCTAGGCTTGATCGATGCTTATTCATGCATATGGTAAATTTTTTGACTTACTGTTTGAAGCTTATATACTACAAATATTGTACATTTTCAATTATAGTGACCATACCTATATACAATAGAGAATACGTGTATATACTGGAATGCTATTACATGGGTATACAGCATACAAATGAAGCGTTGATAAGCCCTTTTATTAATCAAAAGTGTAGCTACATAGTTGATTATCATTTAAGAAATATATCCTTCAATAGCTGGTCATGCGTTACTTAAAAGTTTAGAATCAGTGCTGAAGACTGTTCGACAGTAACGAATTTTGCCATGAAGGACTACTGAATAATGCTATGGAATATTTCTGTACAAAATTTGTATACATATACTGTATACTGGGAATTCAGATTTCGATTGCCCTTAGATAGGCCTTTTAGGCCTTTTATATATTATATATATAACTTGTGGTATATAGATGATAGGCGTATTTTTTTCATAATATTAATATACATATGATATCAGATATGCCTGACAATCCAGATGTTACATATACAGTATATATAATATTATTATTCACTATAGTGGTAGGTCATTCTCAATTGGAATGCAGATCAAATTGTCATTATATTTGTTTAACAATTGCAACACTGGTATACACATACATGTATACATACATTGATATACAGTCTGTATATACGATATATTTACTGGTCATTGTAAAGTTGGGGTGACAATTGCTTAAATTTGAAACCTGTAGCGGTACTTGTTGTTATATGATAAATTATGGAATGTTGCAAATTAATGGCAATTTTTTCGCTATAGATATAGATGGCGATTTTATTTAGCTGAGCATATTTGCTTATTGTTCATGGCAAGCTAGGACCACACCTGTATTATTAATCTTAGTTGTACTACCAGTATATATATAGTATATAGTATACTCATAATTAATGTTCCAGATTTAATATACATGTAATTTTGAGCCCTTTAATATTACTACAATTATCAGAAAGTTTGGAATTTAAATTCTAACCAGCTATAGTAACATGTATATACAGTATATATAGCTTTGTCACAATTCATCTCTAGATGGCATTGTTTGGGTGATATACATAGATATCAATGTATGAACTGTATATACAGCTGTATCAGCATTGTTGCAACAAATTTGGACCACCAAAATTAGTCAACTTTTAAGATCTAAGTTTTGTATTCATCTCCTGCACTATATATATACACACAGTACAGTACTCGTGTTACGCCCCATCTATGAAACCATACAGCTGGCATATACCATAACAAATAATATTGCATTAGATTGATTTAAGCTTCAATCATTATTCTATATATACTGTATACCATGGTGTATATTAATTCATATTTAGACTACTAGTAGTAGCTATAATGCTAATTATTAATTACTTTGTAATTAAATTTTCAGGGTACATTTATAGAAATCTAGAGCTGATTTCCTACCCTATGTGGTACTTGAGGAAGGAATTTTGGCTATCCGTCAACCTATATATAAGTAATTTACGACTGTGTATATCAAAAATGCCATGGTATATATACAATGTTTTGTACTATTAGCATAACGTACAATTGTATTGTACGTTTAATGATAGACTCAACCCTCATAAAGCAAATAAGTAAACATGTTAATATTGATATCATTAGAATGTAATCTAAGCAAAATATAAATTCACTAGTGGTTTATTTTGATATATAAATATACTGTATGTATATGTCATTATAATATGATATACATGAAATATATATCAATTATACATATACATGAGATATATCAATTACAATGTATACTAAAGTGCGCGTATCTAGATTGCAACTCACTGAACTGCTATGTGAATAGATCTTTCGAATGAATATACCGTGACGTCCGTGATACCAGTACAATAATGTCCACAATTGTTCGTCGGCATGTACTTGTACATATAAACTGTCTAATATGATATATTAACACGAGACTTTTAATAACCCGATATCCATATATATAGCATAAACTCAGCCTGGATCCAGGAGGTAAACTTAGCTACAATATGGCAATATCATTGACTGAAGCAGCCGGCTGGATTAGTACACTGTCATTAACTTACAGTATTACTTTAGGGCGCGCGCGTGCAATACTAGTACCATATGCATCATCAATTTGGAATCATTGATACATGTATCTATAGAGCTCCAGGTCCATGGAATGCTTGATCAAATCTGACTCGATCTGATCCAATATTCGATGATCTACATTGGGCGATCTTTCAACTTGCCACTCAGGTTACAAAATTTTTCTAATAGTCACTGTAACTTCAAGATCTACATTAGTATATATAACCTGGTACCTGGTAACACTGGTATAAATTGTAAAATATTTACTAAGTAATACTTAGAGGCGTCGTTTGTACTATCATTAATACATTGATTGTAACTAAATTATCAGATGATGGTACCAATGTTGAACGTCAATTTGGAAGTATAAGTTTAATATTTATTATTTATATTACATCCGGAATAATTACTGATTATATCGGATTATGTTACATAATAATAATTTATAATATTTAAATTAAGCAGCAGTATTAGTAATATTATACCAATATTATCTTATAATAGACAAATCAATTGTTTACAAAGTTACCATGGCTGAGCTGGTACCCCAGGTACTTGATCGTTAAAATTTGCCCCAAGATTGAATTACAATATGCTAAGCTGCTTATAAATTATATTATAATACATGTATTATAATATATGCTCAGTAAATACATTTAGACTTTTTTTCTACCGGGTAAGAAAATCAGGAAAAAACCACATAGGTTGATCAGTGGTAAAATTATTTGTATTACGATTTCATTGCCCCAGATAATTCAGAAAGTTACCAGTACATCCAGATTTTAACTTTTATAAAAATGTAGAATCTACAAATATATATGTATATATACTTTACTATAGTCTATATCATATACATGTAGCACAATGTTACACGGCAGCATGGTACCGATCATACAATCGTATGTAATGTACTATGATCAATCGATACATGTGTAAGTTACTAATATATTAAGTATCCAGGATGTACAATTATCATACTGTAACTTTAACCTGAGTTGGTATGCAGTGTGAATCGAAGGTGCAGCAACTACCAGTAGTAGTAGTAGTTCTATAAATAATTTATCTATCTTGTCTTTAAATTTAACCTGGTACCAAATTATCACCTAAAAAGATCGCAGATCATTATACAAATCAAAACCTGGATCGATCTAAATTTAAGTATGGATACATTGTTACTACAAATATAATCGATATTTAATTGATTACCAGGTATACTAAGTTTAAAGTATCTGTAACTTCAAATTCTATTTTAAGCTGTTGTGGGATGTACACTGGTTCAAGTTAAATCAATTTGGTACAGCTACTTCTAAGAAGATCAATCTAAGAGCGTTTCATTGTATTTAATATTATTATTACATATATATATATTCTACGTGAAAACCCAAGCAGTACCATTAGCCTGTAAATACTACTGCATATATACAATATATTAAAAGACAACTGGTAATTATAGGGTTGCTGACACTGTTATGGAATAATACTAATGATTTATTGCAGCTGCAACGGCATATAAAAAGAATAGAAATTCCACTTTTTACCGTAAATCTTTTTCTTTTGTTCTTTTTTTTTCGCACAATTATCAATCTTTATACCTAAACTCTTCTCTATTAACATAAGAATGAAATTTACAACAGCAGCATTAGCATTAATTATTAATTTAACCTTTGCAGTCGAACAGCATATGAAAGGCATTGTTTATTGTAACCCAAACGGTTTAAGGTGTTTTGTTAAATGTGGCGAAAACCAGCAAGATTGTGAAGCTAGTACAAAGGACTATGAAAATGTCAGTAAGTTAAATTCTTATCATATCGACTGTTCAGGATCTAACTGTAACGTCCAATGTTCTGAAAACACCAAAGATTGTAAATTCAGTAAAGTTCAAAGTTATGCTATTGATACAAACGGTACACCAGGCGAAGCTATGTCTCGGTTAGCTGCTGCTGCATTTGCATAAACAAATTTAAAGAGACATTTTACGCGCCTCTAAGTTTTTTTTCTTCTTTGGGTACCAAAATACTTTTCAGGGGGATAATAGCATTTTTTTTTCTCCTTTTCTCCATAAAGATACGACTTTTTAATACGAATATTTTTTGTTAGGGTTATTTTGCAAATTTATTTGATTTACAGTATTCTACATATAGTTGTGGCGGTTTTGTTTAGGTACTTATTATTATGTAGCCATTGCAAGTATACAATGTAATTCAGGTCTTTCGTTTCACTTTTGACATGCCTGCATGCAGTTAACAGTTTGAAATTGATTTGCAGGCATGCAGACTTTTCTCTAGAGCTGGTCACTTCTAGCGCTACCAATATACAGTTCCATGATATTGTAATTTTTTTTTTTCTAGAATGCGCCACTAATGGCAATAATATTATATCTATTTATAACTAATTAGTATAGAATGAAAAAAATATTTGAATACTATAAAAAACGAGATCTGAGGGCCTCTAACTTGTAGTTGATGGTACGTAGGATCTGAATTCACTTGGCTAAGTAGATCTTGGTGGGAACATCAATGTTACCATAACCATATCCAGTCATGCATTTATAATTTGTAATAATCATCTTCCGCCATTCGACTTGGATCCGAATAAAACATCGATATGCACGAACTTATTCTTGAATTCATATGTATCGAATGAAAAAATTGCAATTGATGTTGTACGTATCATCTCTGAACAAACTTGTAGCAGCTTTTATTTAATCCATCACTTAATGTATACACACATTATAAATGATAATGATCCATATAATCTCGTTGAAATACTACCTTCATAAAAATTATCAGGCCGTCAGGCCTCTTACTCTGTAACAGGGGGGGTTCTGCAGAATATGTATCCGTCATAAGGAAAAAAATTTTGCGGCAGAATTAAGCCCTAACGTCACGTGATTCGATGATTTAAGCGCTCTTAAAAAAAGTTCGGCAGCCTTTAAGCCCTTAAGTCACCTGATTTTGTTCAAGTATTACTAAGATCTTTTATTT
>JAJLUL010000230.1:0-25257 GCA_030564325.1 Blastobotrys capitulatus | reverse complement strand
TCCTTTTTTTTTTTTTTTTTTTAGGTGGAATGAAACCTTAGAACTGCTTAAATAATAAGTACTTTGCTTGAGCGGCTTTTTCACCTTTTTTTTTTTTTTTTTTTTTTTTCAACAAATTTTTTTCCACTTTTTTTTATTTCAAACTTTTTCCATGAAATTTGATGCGCGCGATGTTACTATGTACTGTAATATAGACTAGTCATCCGGGTAACGATTCTCTTAAAATTTTTTTTTTTTTTCAAAATTCTTTTTTCATTTACTATTAGAATTAGGGTCTACTTCCTTTTTGGGAAATTAGGGTCAAAGTATTTTTCACCATCACATTAGTATCGATGATTATTTTCTTGGAACTTTCTCAAGCAAAAATCTTAGTACTGCCAGTAGTGGTAGGTACTGCGCAAGATTGTAAACTCAGTGGTATAATTCACTATGAAGAAAAGTAAATATCGGGTACTAAAACTCTTCGATAAATTATCATGATCGTCTAGTGATAGTATTAAAAGTCCATATATATGACCATATATAAAAAATAATAAGCTGAATAGTTTTAAATTATTAAATTTGTTAAAAAAAAATTTCAATTGAGTTACATAAGGCATTATATAGCCTAGCTGGTTAATCATAGTTTTTGATAGTTATTCAGCTCATAAAAAAAAGAATATTCTTTATTATCGATTTCTGTATTATATTTCTCATTATTAACCAACAAAAAAGTTTGGAAATTTAAAAATAAATGACCCTAAATTTAAAACGCATGTAATTTTGTAGTATACATATATATCTTATATAGATATCATTTTCAAATTTAACATCCCTATTATTATTAAACCAATTGGATCAGTATATTGCATATGTCAATGTTTGAAATTCAAGAACAGAGATTTACGCGATTACGATATATATACGTTGGATACACGTATTTGAAACACGTTAATTTCTACCAGCTAGAGTTATATATATTTATTTTTTTAGCAATACTAACATCCGATATATAAGCGCATGTACAAAATTGTACTATATGCATATAGATAGATACTATAGTAAACCATTGTACTTTGCTATACTAGTGTGTATTCTTGACGAAAATAATCTGATCTAAACAATATATTTCTAAATATTGATAGTGTTAATTACTAATTACTTATCACAAAAAAAAAAAATACTACAATTCAACAAAATAACTAACCTCTGAGCATCTTTGAACAGTTCTAATAATATTATCATTAAAATATTAATAATTACCAAGGTAAAGAAATACCTTCTACAAAATAAATAACAGCAAAAACTAAAAATGCTACAGCACCTGCCAAAGTAACATGTCTCATTGAAATCTTAGTAGCTAACAATTTACCACCAATAACTGCAGCCCCTGTACAAACAGCGTGTCCAGCAATAGCTCCTAAGATAACAAACCAATAATCAGATCCAGCAGCCATTGCAATTGTAGCTACTTGAGATCTATCTCCCCATTCACCTAAAAAAGTCATTACAAAAACTTGAACCCAAATAGGTGATAAAACTAAATTCGCCAAATTTTTAACACCTTCAAAAATTTGCTCAGTTGTACTACCATTACTATTTGATTGAATACTTGATCCATTCATACCATTATGTCTTCTTGATGTATATAATGGTACATCATTTTCTTCAGTAGAAATTCTAGGAGATATATTAGTCTTTTCATTCTCAAGTTTAGTATTATTAATAATAGGTGAATTTTTTTTAACATACCCTCGTTCTAGTTCATCATCACGATGAGCCATTTCTTTTTCTTCAATTTCATGCTCAACTTCTTGTAACTCATCATCAACACCAGTACCTGGTTTCATTTCTAAACCTTCTCTAAATAATTTGATACCAAATACAATAAATAATACTGCTGCTAATAAACTAGTTAATTTTTTTGGTAAAAATGCTGGTAATGCATGCCCTAAAAATGCTGAAAGTACAGACATGACAATTAATGATGATAATGCTGATGTGAAAACAGTTATTCTTGGATGTTTCATTGCCATTAAAGCAGCAATTAAAAATGTCTTGTCACCAATTTCTGAAAATAAAATCATTGATGCTGCCATTGTAAATGAATGTAATTGACCTTGATTATCATCAGAATCTAATTTATCTAATTTTTTAATTGGTTCAACTTGTTTATCATTTATTAAATCTTTATCTTTATCTTTTGAATCTGAATCAATTAAATTGGAACTAGTTGTGGAAGAAGATGACGATGAAGAAGATACACCGATATTATTTGGATCATAATCATTCAAAACTACCGGATGTTTTTCGTCTAAACCTTCTTTTTCAGTATCTGGTACATCAATTTTCTGATGATCTAATTTTGGTTGTGATTTTGTATATTTATCTCCTCCTTCAACTAAATCTTCGGAAACCGTGTTATCTTTTGGTGATGTTTTAACGGCTTTATCAGAATCATGTAATGCAGCTGCTTCTTTTGAATCTGGTGGTATAATATCAGTACCTTTACTTACATCAACTGGTGATGCTAATGCTGATGTGGTAACAGCAGCAGAAGCAAGTAGTAGATATGATAATTTCATTTATTATTATTTTTCTTATTATTATATTGATGATTCTGTAATCTTTGTCGAATTTTTTTTTTCTTATTGGCTTTTGTATAAATAAATTAGTAATTCCTTTAATTTGATTAGTTTAGAATAGTTTGGTTAGTTTAAAATAAAAAGAATCGATTCAGAAACGAATATGTAATCAACAACAAAAAAAAAAAAAAATAAAAAGTGGTTGGAAATTTTTTTTTTTTTTTTTTTTTTTTTTTAGGCCCTGATCAGAATATATATGTATAAAAAAAGGAGTAAAAAAATAAAATAAAGAAGCGTGTTAAAGTTGTTGGGTGTTAACAAAAAGTTTTTCCTGTTTTGAATGTGACGTTCCGGCCCACCGATCTTACAGACGTCCCGGAACAGTTCTTCCGGCCTGTTTGTTTGTACGGTACCTTAATTAAAATATTAATTTATTAGATGATTCAAAGACATTTTATTTTATTTTATATTGAAGATATAATTCAGAATAAGCTTATTATATGGAATTTATTAAGTGGTATGTTGTTTTTTTTTTAAAAGAAAAGGTAATTCCATCATAGTTACACTTTAAGCTAAACCTGCTGGTATATCCATCTGAACTAAATTAGATGTACCAATACCACTTAGTGGTAACACGTTTTTTTTTTTTTAACAGCTTTCTTTAATATGCTTGCTAATATTAACCGACATTTATATTGTGTCAGATATTATTAAAACGGGTTTGGTAGATAAAGTTAATTTTGTCGAGCTGTGTGTGTGTGTACAGTAGGAAAGAGGGGTAAAACAACACTTACAGTTACAGTAGTTTCCTGATCATTTACCTATTCAAGGAATAATTTGTTTTAAAAATCAGATTATATATAGTACGTGAAAATTACCTGCTTTTTACATGTAAATATTGTACTTGTACGTTTGAATACATTTCTAAAGATCAAGGCTTTTAAAATGTTTTGAAATTTAAGCTGCACATGGATACTTTTTACCATGGTATACCCTGGTAATATTCATTGTGATAGTATACTTTACATTACAATGTACAGATATATATGCCATTTGCATTAACCAGGTAATCTAATTGGTTTTGATAATATTATCTAGTTGTTTAAATAGTTTGAACAGTTATTTATAACTACATATATATGTCTAATAAATTTATAAATATATATATATGCTGATATCTGTTGTACAAGTGTGTGTGTTAAAAATTAACAAGCATATATATAGTTGAATATATATAGTGTATATATTTACTGTATCTGATATCTGATTTCAGATACAGTACGTATACTAGTACGTAGTATGTCACACATATGTACAATATACAGTATGTATATGATGGATCCGGATTATATATATAGGCTAAGCTAGTGCCTGGTACAAGTACATGCATGCATGCACGCCTGGAATGGTTATAACGTTAAGCTTGCTTATAATAGCTTATTGATCCCAATAGATCTATGTATACACCAAATGGTACTTTTTAATACATGATCATTGCAAATAACCATATACCATATACCATATATCATATTGATACATGCATACCATTAACAGCATGTAAAGTCATAAATCATAGCATAGCATATTAAATTTGGCAAAAAAGGTTTCGTTGAGAACATTATATTGCCATAATCAATCATAATTGGTAAATCATCTTTTGGATTTGACCTTGAAAATCGGCATGAATAAACTAACCCTCGTATAATGATAAGATTGCAATTGATACATATAACATTGGTATTTGTAAAAATTCATAATTTGTAGATACATATAAATGATACGTACTTTAATGGTCTAAATTTTTTATGCTAAAAGTTTATTGCCATGGCCAGACTCGTATATATTTTGTATACGTATACTATATATCCACAAAGCCAGCTTCGATGCATACACGCGTGTACATGTTGCAATTAATTTAGAAAATATCCAAACCAGCATAAAACTGTTATATATACGGTATATAAGAACATAACTCTAAGCTTCAATTACAAATTAATGAATATCGATCGATTGATCAATATTGCCTAATTGTCTTCTCTAATGAATTCTTTTTGTGCCTTCTTACGATGTATGTGCTTTCATCAATTAATTAAATTTAGCTTAAATTTTATTATGGGAACTATATATTGAAATATATAGAAAGATATGAATTTAATTCTATTAGGTGTAGGTAGTTACCCTATCAGTGTTGTACAGCAATATATATATATATTATAAACCCTGCAATGTGGTCTACTTCAATCCTGACTGCCTTGTAGATTTCATACAAATTTAGATACGAATACTGTTCTATCTTATAAATATATTTATAATATCTTTCAACATATCTATATATATATATTTAACTTCAATTAATATCTGTTGAAACCTCTCACAAGCTTATAACTGTTCGTCAAACGCTGCTATTTGAGCCTGTTATATATGTCAAAATATATAGTCAGCAGGAACACATGTAGAGTACTAATAAAACAGTTAAATTTATTAACCAATTTATAAATATGGCAGCAATTCATAAATAGAAAACAGCTAGCGCAGCCACTAGTGCTCAATTGGCTCAGAGTAATTTAAAAAAACTTAATAAATTTACTTAAGAATTCACATGCATACATACACAATTTAGCACTGTATTATATACATATATACAAAATATAATATAATATATTATATATCGTATCTATTAGAAAACTTATAAGGAATGTACTAGCCTTGGTGAGATTTGAGAGTTATATATACACTGTATATATGTATAATGCTATATTCAATGCAATTCCATGTGAATTATAAATTTGATTAATCAATGGAGTATCATGAATACTATAGAATAAATTACAAGCTTTTACAAATTTTAACCCTTTAAATTCATAATGTGGTTTACATACAGTATATATATATGATATATACAAATACATGTAAAGCTAGCACAACTATATAAAACTATTAATTATTTCGATCGCTAGACTTTTAACAAAAACTAATACTAAGTCGATGGAATAGCGTGTAAAGTTTAATCAGTTAATTTAATTAATAGGAGAACTCTGTGGGTATATTTTAACATTGAAGTAAATTTCAACACCTTTTCCTTTAAATTTCTAGATCTGAATCTCACCAATATAGGCTATTCGTTAGATATTATATCCTGTATACCAGATAGTGAAATAGATATATCAGCAGAGTGAAACTTTAAAGTCTCAAAATATGTTAGAACTATTTTTAACGTGAATACAGTACGATAATAATATATATATGTATGGATATAAAAATCCTGGCATGGTGTATTTGATATCGATGTATTTTCAACGCCTAAAAAGAAAAAAAAAAGACCCCCAACCGCGGTTTTTTCGCAGATCTGGTGTTGATAAGATGGCGTGCTGCGGCGGCACATCTGAACACAAAAAAAAAAAAAAATCTCACAAGAAAAAAAGTACCGAAACCAGTGGACTTAAAGGACAAAAAAAAAAACTTCTAATAAGGGCTTAAAGTATTTTTTTTTTGTCTATATTTGTATTAAGCCCCGAGGATTTACTGTGCTTGAAGAAAAACTTTTTAACTCTATAAGAAAATAAAATAAAAAAAAAGGGTTCAAGCTCAGATCAATTTTTCTTTCCCTTTTTCTTTCTTTATTTGTACTTTATTTTCAATTCATTTTATTAATATTATTATTTTTTATATACATAAACGTCTCTTGACCTAAGATCATTAATTACTTGAAGCATTTATTATATTAAAATGTCAATACAAAATCAAGACGAGCATCAATACCCTGTTATGGAAAAAAGGATAACTGAATTTGGGGGTAGAGGTTTTTTCAGTAATCAATTTATACCAAAAGGAACTCAATTATTATCAATACAGCCTTATACAAATGTTATTTATAAACCATTTAAAAAAGAGGTTTGTGCAAATTGTTTTGATTATCAAAATGGAAAAACTTGGAAAGTTAAATTAGACCAGTCAACAAATAAAAAAACTTTTGCAGGATTATATTTCTGTGATGAAAATTGTAGAAATAATTGGATTAAAAACGAAGATTATGATGGATTATTAAGTTCAACATTAGATTTAATAGAACAAAGAGTTAAAATAAAAAATCAAGAAGAAGATAAAGAAGATCCATCAACTAATTTATGGGATAAGTTTGAATTATGGAAAAAAATTGAACCAATAGAAACTGTTGAATATGATTTTGCAAGATTAGTAGCAACTGTTTTAGTTAAAAAATTTCGAAAACTAATTGATGAATTTGATGATTTACAATCAAATGAATCACAATATTTGGATAAATATCCTTTTATGATGTATTCTCATGTTAAAGTTTATCAATTCTTAAATTTTATTTTACCAAAAAAATTAAAATCTATTTTAACACCAGAATTAGTTCGACAAATTGTTGGTAGAGAAGCTGGTAATGCATTTGGAATATGGCAATTACCATTATCATTAGAATCTGAATGTTTAGGTTCAGCAGTTTATTCACAGGCATCATTTTTTAATCATTCATGTGAACCTAACGTTAAAAAGGAAAGAATTGGTAGGAATATGGTTTTTACTACTTTAAGAGATATTAAAGTTAATGAACAATTATGTATTTCTTATGGTATGATTGATCATTTACCTGTTAATGAAAGACTTGAACAATTAGCCACTAATTGGTTTTTTCAATGTCAATGTACAAAATGTGTATTTCAGTTGACCAAGTTATAAAATGTATTTTTCCTTTTCTTTGTTAAAGAAAAAACATAGTTTATAATATTTTTGCATCATTTTTGAAAAAAAAATCTATATAAATTTATTATGTATCATATATAAAATTAATTGCATTTTACTAACCTATTATTAAAAAAAAATGTACCTACTGTAACTTTAAATCATGATACCGTAATATTTCCCTGCATATTTATTTAAATAATAAATAAGAAAAATAAACCCCATACCAAATATTAAATTAATATCTGTGCAAAGGGGTAGATTCACTTGGTTTTTCTACTACCATTGCGATGTATTGTTATGATGACATGACGTAAACTCGCGGGCTAATCATATCTAATCAACGCGAATCATCATCATAGATCTCGACTTTCTTACCACGGCTATACAACAACGTGTATAAATCAAAAAATACCTAATACAGTAGTATTATTTACTATACCAGGTAGGATGAAGAGAAATTTAAACACATAAAAACATAGATATCTGGATCGAAAAAAAGTTCAAAGTGCATTGGGTTTAAATAATATGAATTAATGTTAGATCTATATGTGTATATATGCAATTGTATACTTCCTTAGGTATACAACAAGCTTTATTTTTCAAGGAACAACAGGCACTTGAGTAACAATATATTTACTTTATAACCAAAGCTGGTGGTTAAAAAAAGCATTATATATGGATATATGTACTTAGACCGCTTCTATAGTACACAGCTGCCTAAGATTTTCGAAATTAAAAATAAGTCTTGCAATTTTTTGTTTTAAATAACTGATATTTGTAAATCATATAAAATTTATAAACATAGGCACACAAATATACCTATCATTATGATCTTTTATAACAGTTTAATGTAACAACTAAGATTTAATATAGACCTTCACTATCAAGACTTAAACTAAAAACTCTTGTTTGACATTCTTAAAGTTTAAGTAACATATCTCTCACTTGATGATAATGGGTAACAATTAATAGATCTATTTGATATCGATCATTTTCATGTACTGGTTATGTCGAGCCGCATTCTCTATTAAATTTAATAACAGCTTAACTCCATGTAAATGAAACCCTATTGAATTAACTAAGCTTAAGTGCCAATACTTCCTAATTAGGCACAAGTAGTAATAAGATCATATCGGAACCTCCGAGACTTAATATGTGCTAACCCAATTTTTTTTTTTTTTTGAAATTTCGCGCGATACATCAAAAAAAAATTGAACCCACTCCGAAAAAAAAATTTCAAACAACTTTGAAAATAAAATACTCCTAATTTTCTTCCCTTTCCTTTTTTTTTTTTTTCTTATTCTTTGACTTCTTTAAGGCCCTTCGAATCAACAACCTGAACAGCAGCAAAAAAATGCCTTCTCACGTCCCAATTAACTACTCCAAGACTTACTCTGTCCCAACCCGACAATTCGATACTCCAAGATTGGATGCTGGTATGTATAATAATCAACTAACTCAATAAGTGGTAATAATGGTGTGTTAGTTTTGACTAGATTGTTTTAATAATATATGCTGTATCAATAGTATTATTAGAACTTCTAAGATGTCAAACCATTTTACCCAACTTTAAAAGCAAAACTAACAATCCCTTTTTTGTATAGAATTGAAATTATGTGGTGAATATGGTTTAAAAAACAAACGAGAAATTTACAGAATTAATCATCAATTGTCCAAAATTCGATCCTCTGCTCGAGAATTGTTAAAATTGGAAGAAACACACCCAAGACGATTATTCGAAGGTAATGCTTTAATTCGACGATTAGTCCGAGTTGGTATTTTAGATGAAGACAGAATGAAATTAGATTATGTCTTGGCTTTAAAAGTTGAAGATTTCTTGGAACGACGATTACAAACCCAAGTTTTCAAATTAGGTTTAGCTAAATCTATCCACCATGCTCGTGTTTTGATCACTCAACGACACATTCGAGTTGGTAAACAAGTTGTTAATGTTCCATCATTCATGGTTCGATTAGAATCCCAAAAACACATTGACTTCTCCTTGAAATCACCATATGGTGGTGGTCGACCAGGTCGAGTTAAGAGAAAGAGATCTCAAAAATCTGAAGAAGGTGGTGAAGAAGAAGAAGAAGAAGAATAAATTATTCGCTTTTAATCTTTTCTTTATTATGAACCTTTTATTAATATTTAGTAGAATATTTGTTTTTTTAAATCAATAATTCTTGTATATTCCTTTTATTTATTTATTCTATTTTTTGTGTAGCTAATGATTTTTTAATGAAAAAAAAAATGTGTTTTTAAAATTTTTTTTTACATCCGTAGTAAAAAATATAGGATACTTGAATTCTTGACAAACACCTTTTTTTTTTTTCGTCCCTCTCCTCTTCCTTTCACACAGGTTGATAACTCACACAAAGTACTATGCAATGTTTGGATAAAAATGTTTCAAAATTACTAACATCGCAAGTTACTATTTCAACTTATGAACAATGTTTAATAGAAGTTGTGGAGAATAGTATTGACGCCAATGCAACAAAGATTCAAATTAACTTGGATTTTGAAAACCTAGCGTTTAATGTTATTGATAATGGTTATGGGATGATACCAGAAGATGTTGAAAAAATCGGTAAAAATTGGACTTCAAAATGCTATAAACTGAAAGATTTATCAAGATTAAAAACATATGGATTTAGAGGTGAAGCATTAACATCAATTGGTGAATTAGGTTTATTAACGATCACATCAAAAAATTCAACTCATCAACTTGGTTATACATTAAGAATTAATAATGGTAAAAAATTAACAAGTTATATTGACAATAGTTGGGATACCATTGGTACTAAAATATCAGTTTCAAATTTATTTAATCAAATACCAGTAAGAAAAAATTGTCAATTTTTATCAATTACTAAAATAAAAGACGCGTTATGGCCAATTTTAATAGCTAATGATCAAATTGAATTATGGTTAAATGGGAAAAAATTTAATGGCGGTATACTAAATAGTATTAACAATTATAATTTAGATATTGGAGATTATGAATTGGTTAATGGTGAAATTAATGGAATTCAGATGAATGGAATTATAGGTTCAAAAGATATAAAGAATAAAAATTTAATATTGATTAATAAGTTTAAATTTATCAATAATGATTTGGTTAAAAAAATCTATAAAAAATATAAATTAAAAAATTTATTTTTTATTTTCAATATAAAAGGTAATATAAATGAACATGAATTAATACAAAATCCAAATAAAGATATTTATAATACAAAATTAATTAATGATATTGAGTTGTTGATTTTAGGAACAATAAAAGAATTTTCGAAACAAGATTTGAAAAAGAAACAAAAATCAACTAATCCAGTACTATCAAATATTCGAGGAGTTAAAAACATTAATAATAATAAAAATAATAATAAAATAATTGATTTTAAAGTTTCAAAAAAAGTGGATACAAAATTCATACCACCAGAAAAAAAAAATTCTGATGATAGTAATACGATATTTGAAAATAGATCAGAAATATCACAATTTTTTACACCAGGTTATAAATCTAAAATTCCAATCGAACAAAAAATTAATAAAGATTCATTAACAAATTGTCAAGTTATAGCACAAATTCAAAATGCATTTATTATGATCAAATTAAAAACAATAAATTCAAATAATGAAGAGAAATTATTAGTATTAGTTGATCAACATGCTGCAGATGAAAGAATTCAAGTTGAAAAAAATATATCAAATTTTGTAAAATTTTCAAAGGAACCAATTTTATTAAATCCAATTATTCAATTATCAAAAAATTTAAATTTTACAAAAGAATTTATATCAATTTTTAAACAATGGGGGATAATAATTAATGAAAATGATAATACTTTAACTCATATTCCATCATTATTAATTAAAAAAAAAAATGATGAAATTTTTTTAAAAAAATTAATTATTGAACATTATGAAAATTTATTATCTGGTTATGCATCAAAATTAAGATTACCAACTTCATTACCAATTATTAGAGCAATTCCATCACAAATTTTGACAGTATTAAATTCAAATGCTTGCAGAAGTGCTATAATGTTTGGTGATGAATTATCATTAGAAACTTGTCAAGAATTGATATATAATTTATCAAAATGTGATTTACCATTTCAATGTGCTCATGGTAGACCATCAATTGTACCAATAGCTATTATATAAACTTTTTTTCTTTTTCTTATAATTTACCATAATAATGATGATAATCTTCTTTTTTGATAATAAATTGGACAATCTGTTGATATACATTCAACTTGAATACCTGGGCTACTACCAGTACAATTTTGACAATTTTTTTCCAAATTCATTAATTTCCGTTGTTTTAATTTGGAATTTAATTCCAATTTATATAAAATAAATTGATCATTTGAACATTTATTACACAAACTATTAGAATTAGATTCTCTTCTTCCACCACATGATAAACAACTTGCTGATTTGAAAGTTTTATTTTCATCATCATTCTTTGTTATATTAATTTTCGATTTAAATTTTGGCATTTCATTATACCATTTTCTAATATCTGCACCCATTAAATTAAAAAATCTTTCTAATGAAGGAATCAATTGTTTTGTAATATAATATTCAGAATCAATTGATAAATTATTTTGTAATAAAAATTCAGGTGTTACCGCTCTATTAATTAATAAATCATTTGGTGATCCACTACATATAACATATGGTACTCTTTCTTTATATTCTGGTTCAGCTCTTTCATCTAATAACATTTTTTTTTCACTAATTTTTGCACCAGGTGGTAATGTTTTACTACTTTTATAACTTCCTAATTTAACTTCTTTTGAAATTATGAAATCATTTAATAAAAAATTCGATTTAAATGGATCATTATAAATAATATCTTGCCATGATTCAATTAAAAATTTTTTAACTATTGATAAATCTTTTGTTTCAAAAATTATTTTTAAACTTTGTTCAATAATAAATGATAATAATTTTGTACCATCTCTTCTAACAGTTTCAATACCTTTTGCATCAAATTTTGGTTTTATTTGATCAATAAATTCATACATATTACCAACATATCTTTTTTTAGTTTGTAAAATACATGGATCATAAACTTTTTCAAATTTTAATTTAATTGGTGATCTATTCATTTTAGTTATTGTTCTTGAAATATCTTGTCCAATATCAAATGCTTGTTGTCTTGTTTTACCAGGTAAATGAATAAACAAACTATCAGTATCACCATAAACAACATCAGCACCCCATTTCTCATTATTTTGAATAAAATCAATTGATTTTTCCAAAATTTCTCTACCACTTAAAACAATTGCATCTGCAATATCTGAACATGGCATTCTACCACTAAAAGTTGCTGATGTATAACCATATGTAACATTTGCAATTAATTTTAATGCTAATTGTCTACTATTCATTGACTTTTGATATGAATTATTATTTTTATAAAATTTCATTGCTTCTTTTATCATAACTCTTGTACTTAATAAATCTTTTAACATTGTTGATAATATACTTTTCTTATAATCTTGTTTTAAAAATATTAATCCATTTGGTGAAATTTCAATTAAATTTTTTGATTTTAATTGTTGAATTAATAATGAATCAATTTTATAAGATTTTAAACAACCAATTCTTGAATATTCATAATCTAATTCAGATATTCTACCTAATAAAGTTGAATAACAATAATTATAAGCAATCATTATTGATGGATATAATGATTGAAAATCTAAAACAATTACTGGAGATGTATAAAATTTTGATTCTGGTTCCATAACTAAAGGTATAAATTCTAAAGCATCTTGTTGTCCAACTTCATCTTTACTTGGTGATATCATAATAAAATTTTTTTTCTTGGTTAATCTTGTTAAAAAAGATTCAACTTGAAACTGTGATCCTCTATAATGAACAGAATTATAATCAATACCAATAATTCTTGCTTGTTCACTATATTTACTAATTAATTCTTGTTTAACAATAATTCTTGCTTCATAGTTTAATTTTGATATATAATATTTAATAAGTTTTAATAAACCACCATTATCATTATTAGTTGTATACCAATTTGTTAGAGTAGAATCTGAATATTTTGGTAATCTTTCTTTAAAACTTTCCCATACAATATTTTGTAATGTATAAGAATTCAATGCCAGTTCTTTCCTAATAACTCTCCAAATATTTAATAAAAATCTCCCTGGAATTTCAATATCAGTAGTATGAGTAACCCCCCATCTATCATCACCCCGTTGTTTATATTTTGGATTTTTAATTCTTGAAATTTCTGATTGAAAATCAAAATCAATAACTTTACCTCTATCTATTAAATAACCCCATGATGATTTTTGTAATTCATATCCTGATAGAATATCAGGATCATAAGCTCGAATTAATTCAATTAATGTATTAAACATTGATCTTTCATTTCCTTTAAAAACAACTGGCCATTGATCTGGTTTTTTATATTTACTTGGGAAAATTGTTAAAAACTTTTTTAAAAAATAATTATCATCTCCTAATAATATAATACCATTTCTATTATTTGAATGATCTATTGATTCATTATTTATAAATTTCCAAAATATAGCTTCTATTCTATTATATTTAGGATTTGGTAATTTCTCTTCATTATTATTACAATGGATTTCAATAATTAATACATTCATATAATTATTTGTTGTTGTATTGTTGTGATCAAGTTTTTGAGAAAATGATTGTTTTGAAATTGTTTTTGAATTATTGATATTATTGTTAATTAACATTAGATTATTTTTTTTTGGTGGTTTTGGAAAATATTGTAACAGTTTAGTACCATGATAATTATTACTATTATGAGTAGAAGTAGTTAAAGAAGGGAAAAAATCATTTAAATATGGTATTGTTATTGATTTAAGATCAAATTCTTGACCAACATGAACGAATTTTTCAACATCTTTTTCATTACTATAAAAAGGTTGTATTGGAGGTTGATATTGACAATAATTTTCCAAACTTTGTAAAACAAATTTTTTTGATGGTGGTTGTAATTTTAATGTAATTATTTTATTATTATTGCTATTAAATTTTCTCATTAAACTTTTTAAATTTTCATTAGTATTTGATTTAAAAGGTGATGATAAATTAGATTCTTTTGAAGTTGTACTTGATTGACTCAAATTACCTATAAATGATACTGTATTTTTTTTATGTGTTAATTTCTTAACTGTAGATTGACTGGATAAAATTGATGCTTGACTAAAAGAAACTTTTTTATTTTTATTTGATGTTTCAAATGATTCATTGGTAACTTCTGAAATACTTCTTTTTAATGAATTTAAACTATCAAGATCATTTACCTGCTCTTCATCTTCTTTTTCTTCATTATCATCATCTTTTTCTTGTTCATCATTCCATTGTGATAAATGTTCATTATAATCATCTTCATTAATAACATCTCTAACTAATTTTTTACCAACATTTTGGGGTTTTAACATTGCTTCAACTGATTCTAATGCAGTTGGAATATTAGAATAATCCATGTGATTATCATCTTTATTACCAAATAATTGATGATCGGCATTATTATTACAACTTATGAGCCTTGATTCCAATTCATTCCAAAATTCTTCATTTTGATTCCAAACAATCTCTTCTTCATGAATCCTTTGACTATCTTTTGGTGTTTCGAATTGTTTGACACCAATTTTGGATCTTCTTAATTCATCTTCTTCCCATAATTCTTTCAAATTGGATAACCCTTCTTTATTACGATTTAAAATACAATCACCAGTGATATCAACTTCTAACACACTCCAGCTATCTTTATTTTCATTATCTCTATAATAAACTTTTGATACTTCTAACCAACTACAACCAAATAAGTTAAAATCAGCAAAAAATTGTAAAATATATGGAATATGTGCTTCATAGGGACTAGTTTTACCACCCAACATTTTACCTGCTCTAAACAAATCAGCAACAAATAATGTATGTGCAGGATTAACAAAATAAATTTTAAAAAACATTTGCCAATTGGAATGATGCCCATAAAATGGTATACCTTTAACTAATAAAATTTTAGAAATATAACGATTTTTTGAATCATTCATATCTTTACTCAATTTCGAACAGATTGCACTATTAATTGAATAATATAATCCTTCCATATAATGATCCACTATAGAAAAAAAAAATCATGTGTTAGTTTCATTTCTCTTTATCTTTAAAAATTTACATACCTTCATTTAATGATCCATTATATTCAATATAGATATATGGGAAAATCCCATGAATATGAGCTGTTACTGGTATCCCATCTTCAGTTTTACCAAATACACGAATAATAGGTACTTGATTAAGATAATCTTTAGTGTTTCCTATAATAACTTTATTATGATCGAATCTACTTGGTCGTTTTTGATAAAAATCAATATAATTTAATTGTATTTTAATAATCTTATCCGCCTCATGGCTGCTCATTATGACACTATGACACTTTTGACATAACTTTATACACTAAATCTTTTTTTTTTTTCCTAAGTACCAATATATGTACGACTAGTTAGAATATAATGTATGGATAAGAAAATAGTTGATTCTTATTATTGGTTAAATATTAATGTATCAAACTGTCCAATGCATTCAGATGGTGATCAAAGTATACATGTATCTAAGTGTAAAAAAAAAAAATAAAAATTTTTAAACGCGCGTCAAGTTTATTTTTTTGTGAATCGATTTTTTTTCTTTTGTTCCTATTAGTTGTACCAGCCTAGCTATAGCTACCAGGTAGGTAGATACTCTAAAAAGATATAAAGCCCCGCCACCCGTTTTAAACGCCAGTAACAATACTTTATATAGATAAACGCGTAAAGTAAATAATTATTATAAGACTGGTGAGGCTTGCTTTTTTCTTTCTTTTCCCTTGAGCTTTAAATTGCTCCCAACTTGATCACTAAAATAGGTATTAAACCTCCGACGTCCGATTTACACACAAATATTTTTTTTTGTTTTCTGTAAATTCATCGTCACCCCTTAAAATGGTAATACGATACAATTATTAACAAATATAAGAAAAGAGCCTTAAAATTTATTTATCTTGAAGCCATATAATGAATGAATAAAACCTATCAAAAGAAAATGAATTATAATACTTCTAAAGATCTTAAAATTACAGTTTATTTAAGATTTCCATTCAACAGAAACGGGTTTGAAGATCCGCCGTGTGCTGAATGGGATCAAAGTAAAGAATCAAAATTATGGGATCGTTTGAGATCTTTTAGTAAAACAGAAATTAATTGTATGGTTTAAAATATATATTGAAATTATATACTAACTTTTTTTTTAAATTCTTTTTAGGGGAAAAACTAGCTAATCAATTCAATGTATCAGTACCATTTATTCTTCAACAAGCAGCATGGTTATACGAAAGAGAATTAGAACAAGTTAGGCAACAAATGCAAAAAGCTATTACATCAAATCATCAAAAAGTTACTCAAAATCAACAAGTATATACTAATCAGAGCACTGGTAATACTAATATTAATAAACAACAGCCCAATTTCAACTCCCCGCCCACTTTAGAAAAAAATAGACAAGTGTCACAAACTTCATTAAGATCGAATTTTTCATCTGGTAATAATACAACAACTTCTTCAAATTCATTTTTCGGCTCAAATGATGATGATGAAATACAAAATAGCCGACAATTATTGTCCAAATCACGAAATTTAACTCAATCGGTACTGGTAGATGATGATCAAGATTTAGAAGATCCTGATTTTTTACCATTAAATGTTGAGCAACAACAAGAACAAGAAAAGTTATCTAATAACACCAATATTAAAAATCAATTTGTCGATGATAATAAGAAAACAGGATTACAAAGTAATACATCATTATCGTTTACCGATTTATCTGAAGCTAGTATATCACAATCAGCTTTAGAAGATGCATTATTGGATATGGGTGAAACGTCAAGGTTTGGATAAAGACTTTTTTATTTTTATTTGTTTTTTAATAACTATTAATATTATTTTTTCAACTTATTATTTAGATTCAAATGAATACGGGATTACAAATTATTACAATTCAATCAGAATTCTTTTTGATATAGAATAGTAATTGTTTGATATAAAATGGATCAATTCATAAAAAAAGAAAGACTTTGAATGTATCTAAAAAGTAAACTATTTTAGTCCCTGGCTTAATTACATCAATTATAATCATTATATAACAATTGAGGTTATATCATTGGTAAATATTACTCTTTTTATCATATTAATTCATCAAAAACTACTTGAAGCCATTTTTTTTTTTTTTAGTTTTACTTTTAACTTTCATGTTTAAAAAAAATTTATCCTATACATAATATTTTTTCCGTGATTTTCAACTTGCATTACATATAAGAGATTTTATGTATTATTATACAATTATCATAATGTATATTAATACTAAACTTAGGCTTACTAAACTTAGGCTTACTAAGCTCAGGTGTGTATTAAATCAACCTCATCTTTCCTCAAACTGCTTGAGCTCTACTGACATTAAGTTGATCTATAATCCACAATATTATCATCAGGATAGGATGATGATTCAAATTTTTAAAGTTTTTTTGTTTGGGTATGGCTAGATCATGATGTATCAGAATCTCAATGTATATGGTTATATGACATAGAAAGAATTTAAATCAGTGCTTGAATCTATATACATATGTACAATACTACTTGTATATATACGTGTATATATATTCTCGGTAATATGGCGGTATACATTATGGTATTATTTATTATTATATAATAGTCTATTACATGTATGCGGCGGCGAGTGACTTGTTATATCTAAGTGGGGGGCGGCTTTAGCATGTTTACTTTTGATGATGATACTATAATATTACAATAAGTGCTTTTTTGGCATGTGCTTATTTCCAATTAAGCTTAAAATCTTGACTTTATTTTTTAATTTTCATTTTACTTTTTTCAGGGTTCTAATCGTTATAATCCCTTAAATGAAAACTATAAACCATCCATGCTACAGTATTAAAGTATTACCATGGTACTGTACTAGAGTAACTATAATTAACTACGCTAAACTGTAGATAGAACATCATCATCATAAAAAAAAGGTTATACCTTTTTCTGTACCAATATGACTTATTTTCGTTCGATTTCATCCTTTTTTGGTAAGTATAATGATACTCTAGAACACGATATTTGTCGGCTTTTTTTTTTCTTTTATGTGTATAATAGATACTTATGATGATTTATAGTTTATTTTTTTAATTTTCTTTTTCTTTTTCGTTGATATAGAGAAATTGGCGTGAAAAAAAAAAAATTGAATTATCACAGCTTGAATGCCATCCATGGACAAAATGTAAACAACAGAAAAAAAAAATTTACAAAAGCTTAAATCTAATCAAACTAACTAGTAGCTACTACTAATTTTTCTTTTTTTCTATGACATTTATAATATTTCAATTGTTAAAAAAAAATAAATAAAAACTCAACTTCCCAATTGAAAAAAAAATAAATAAAAAAAGATATAAATATCAATCTATATCGTCTAATTCTTCTTCTTTTTTTTTCTTATTTCTTCACAAAACATTTCTCTTATATCATTACAATCTTTTTTTTTTTTTTGAAAAAATTTCTGAATAGTTTATTAATCAATCAATTAAACTGTGAAATTTTAGTATTTAAAAGAAAAAAAACTAAAAAAAAAAACAACAAGCTACTTTATATTTTCAAAAAACTAAAAAAAAAAAAAATCATAATAAAATGGCAGCTGTGCTACCATGGTATGCTGGATATGCCGTTATCCTAGGTATTGGTTTAGGATTTGCTGTTATGATGATTTTTATCACTTTTGCATTAAAACGATATCAATCAAATAATATGGATTCTGAAGAATTTGTGTCTGCTGGTAGAAGTGTGAAATCTGGATTAATTTCAGCAGCGGTTGTTTCATCATGGACTTGGGCTGCTACTTTATTACAATCAACAGCTGAAGTTTATAAAAATGGGGTCAGTGGTGCATTTTATTATGCTGCAGGTGCTTCAACTCAAATTATCTTGTTTGCAACTTTAGCATTGGAATTAAAAAATAAATGTCCACATGCTCATACTTATTTAGAAATTGTTAAACAACGATATGGTACTCCAGCTCATATCATTTATATGTTTTTTGCAATTATTACCAATATTTTGGTTGCAACAATGTTAATTAGTGGTGGTGCTGCAGTTATTCATGATTTAACTGGTATGAATTATATTGCAGCTTGTTATTTAATCCCATTAGGTGTTATTATTTATACAATTTGTGGTGGTATTAAAGCAACTTTTATTAGTGATTATTCTCATACTGTTGTTTTATTAGTTTTAATTATGGTTTTCATGTTTAAAACTTATGCTCATTCTGATATTTTGGGCTCTCCAAGTATTATGTATGATAAATTAACTGAATTAGCTAAAACTGATCCAATTGATGGTAATGAACAAGGTTCATTTTTAACAATGAAATCAAGACATGGTGGTATGTTTTTTATTATTAATTTAGCTGGTAATTTTGGTACTGTCTTTTTAGATAATGGTTATTGGAATAAAGCTATTTCTGCTAAATCTACTGCTGCATTACCAGGTTATTTCTTAGGAGGTATTTGTTGGTTTGTTATTCCATTTACTTGTGCTACAACTCTAGGTTTAGTTTGTCGAGTTGGTGAACAAATGGGTGTTATTGATAAATTAACTGATGCTCAAGTTACTGCTGGTTTACCATTACCAAATGGTGCAGTTGCTTTAATGGGTAATGCAGGTGCTGTTTGTGCTTTAATTATGTTATATTTAGCAGTTATGAGTGCATTTAGTTCTGAATTGGTTTCATTTTCATCAGTTTTTAGTTTTGATATTTATAAAACTTATTTACATAAAAATGCTACAGGAAATCAAATTTTATGGGCTAATAGGTTATCTGTTGTTGGATTTGGTTATTGTATGGCAAGTTTAGCTGTTGGATTAAATTATGCTGGTATTTATTTAGGATTTTTATATTTAATGATGGGTACTATTATTAGTCCAGCAGTTTTACCAGTGGTTTTAACTTTAACCTGGAGTTGGCAAAGTTTTTGGGCTGTTTGTATTACACCAATTTTATCATTATGTTTAGGTATTATGTCATGGTTAGTTAGTTGTAAGAGTTTAATGGGTGAATTATCAGTTGAAAATGCTGGGTCTGATATGCCAATGTTAATTGGTAGTGTTGTATCATTATGTTCTCCATTAATTTTTTCACCATTAATTACTATTATTAAACCACAATATTATGATTTTAAAGAATTATTAAATATTGAAACTGTTAGAGGTGGTGGTGGTGAAAAAGAAAAAGAAGAACCTGATCCAACTCCAAAAGGTTATTTAAGAGTTGCAAGATATATTTGTGTCTTTGTTACTTTATCATTTCTAATTATTTGGCCAATGCCAATGTATGGTTCTGGTTATGTTTTTAGTAAAAAATTTTTCACTGGTTGGATCTGTGTTGGTTTTATTTGGTTATTCTGTACTTTTGGTATGGTTGGTGTTAAACCTTTAATTGAATCAAGACATGGTTTAGCTCAAACTATGAGAGGTATTTTCTATGATATAACTTTCCAATCTCATAAAAATAAACCACAATCAAAACAACAGCATCAAAATGTTGAAATTTTAAATGGTTATAGTGAACAAAGTGAGACTAGTTCAACAACTGAAAATAATGATAGTGATAAACCTCCTCCTTCAAAAGTCTAAAATTACAATTTTTTTTTTAACTTTTATTATTATATTTACGATCCACAAAAAATCTTTAATTTTATTAAAGAATTATGATAAAGAATTATTATTATATTTACAATCTTTTTTATTATAAATTATGACTATAGAATTTTTTTATATAAATGTTTTTATTAAAAATCAAACTGGGCTTTTTTCAATTTTTCGCTAAAAAATATTTTTCTCTTTTCCTTTTTTCCTCTTTTTCAATAATTTTTGTTTAAATTTTTTGATATATACTTGTACATAATATCGTGTAGTAGTAGTCGTCATGAGTTGAAAAAAAAAAAAATGGATTTTGAATTTTAAATCATTGACTTAGACATGATTTTGTCTTATTTTATTAAGTTGTTTTTTTATATACATCTGATACTATTATAAGCTGATAGATTGGGCATACCAATTGTTGTAGTTTCATGTTGAAGGTTGTAGGGCTCTTGAGCTAGCCATATGCATACATGCTGTTTGTAAAAAAAAATTTCGGTTTTGAAGCCAGCTATTGTGCGGCTGCTCAGATCTAAGATCTTACCTGGTAAAAATTACCAGATCCTGTATACATGTACCAAGTTAAAATTTCTTCTTGAAGCTTTAAGTTCACTGATCTAATTAAAATTTGTGGCTAGTGCAGCATTAATGCAATAGCCCTTAACCACAACTATTTAAGCTGATATAATAGATAAGTATAAGCTCAGTCTAAACCAAAGTCTTGGATGATCGGAATATCACTATAATAAGTTAACATTCTGCCTGAGTGCAATTACGTAACCATTAAAATTTTTTCTTCACTTAGATTTACACTGTACCAAGTAGCAGAAAAAATCCGTTGATGCTTTGATAAACAGAAATTCAACTAGTTTTTTGTTATTATTTCGAGATCTGTGCTGTATTGTGAAATCAAAATTTGTTATACTATTATTGAATAATTAGCACATATGTTTTAATGATATTCATTAATGGGTACAATAAGTCAGAATCATAAGTTAAATAATTTATAGATGGTATACGGTATGAGCTTAATTCAATTTACGTGCAATTTTAAACATCTTGATTGATACCTTGGTACCACAATCGAAAAAAAAGCAAGAACACGCGTCATTCTTTCTTTATAATATACCTGGTAGCCTTAAATGTAATACAATTTTTGAGGCTCTTTAAATTACATGCACAGTACTGTATTATTAACCCTATAACTCGGCTTTCTTTTGTTTGCTTCAAGAAATTATGATGTACCTTGAAATGACTTATATTTGTACTTTAAGCTCACTTAACGGTACACTATTATGTGTACTCATTCTATAATGTAATACATATAAATGATTGATGATCACCCGTAATTAAATTCTTAATTTTTGATCCATTATGATTCGAAATGATCGCGATGGTTATGAAAACAATTTTTTTTTTAAGTAGCAACTTGACTGCGCAAGCATTTCTTAGAGTAATTTTGATATGAATTTATATATATGAGTGATGCATTAGTATATAAAAATCTATGGAAATCATATCTGATCATGATTTACCAACTGGTACAGTTACGTTGCTAAGTATACCGGTATGTTCTTATTCATATTCAGTTTGTATATATACAGTATACTGTAATGGAGAACGAATAAAAATTTACTGAGACATTGAATCATACACAGTATTTTTTTTCCATGGCCCAGATCGTGATTTATAATATTCTCTAGATAGAACATTGTGTAATCAATTTAAGTATAGCACGGAATCACTCTTAAAAGTTCATGGAGAAACGGATAAATTTTTAGGCGCGCCGTTTATCAAGCTCTAGATACTTTGCGGAGACTACCTAGTAGTTGTCATTGGTTACTATTTAACCCTGTGTGATATGATGATTTATATGTTCTAAGTCATTTCTTTTGAGTACAGGTGTACGGTACTAAGTTGCAAGTATTGCACTATACATATGCAAATATATCATGTAAGGTTGTTAGATCAGTCGACATCTATGTGAAAAACTGGAATATCATGGTATAGAACAATTTTATCGGTATATATATATATTATAATGAACCGAGTTATAATCGGATAATTAAAATAAAAGCTTGGAATAGTTTAGTTATTTATTTGAACCAGTAAATGTATATACATGTATATATAACCCTATATCTGATAACAATCAACTATTAAACGAGGATTACTATATCAGATCCTGTAGGCAGGAACAGGTATATTCAAAATCAGATATTACATGTATATATCCTATGATCTTTACAGTTACGTATACACCACCAGTTACATATAATGTGCTTTAATGGTATAATGTGTATGGTAGTTAAGCTTAAGCAAGCTTATGTATTAATTAAGTCTGTATGTATCACTTCAAAGATATACTTGGTAATCTTATAAACACCATCTCTTACCAATGTAACCTGGTATAATAAGAAACTACCGAACACTTGGCTTTCTTTTTTAATCTCTCGGCTTACATACATATATTAGACTATTATAGTTTTCCAGCACTCCTATAAGGATGCGTGAGATCTGTTATCCATCCATAATGTGCTGGATCTTGATCATGATTCGATGAAATTTTTACAAAATCCAAAAAAAAACAAAATCTAGTATGGAGCATAGTTAACCGATTTTTTTTTTTTTTTTTTTTTTTGCTTTTATCAAGAGAAATATATTTTGCTTTTTATAATGAATATTCAAGTTTTTTTTTTTTTTTTAATGATTAGAGCATGGATGCTATAATTATAACTTATGGTTAGGGTACTGTAAATGGTAATGATAATGCATGGTGGAGTTGAATCAGTTTTATCATCATCGAAATTTTTTTTTTGTTGGCTTAAAATTTGCATAGGCGGTAGCCTTTAAGTTATAAGTTAGGGCTTCTATAACCGAACGTCCCGTCTCTTTTTTTCTCGGCAGGGGAATATCATGGTATGTGATATGTCTTGAAAGATATAGCCTCTCATAGTGATCTATAATATTATAATATCCCGTATGGCTCTATGTATAAGGGGGTGCTATTCTTATAGGTAAAACATCTAGCTTTATATCTGATATAGATATATACAGTATAGATATATATATATATCAGATATATGTATTTGGTGTGCAGTAGGCCAGAGTAGGTAGGTATACATGTCCATCAGATCAAGATATATAAGGATCCTAATCGTGTCTATAGTATACTCCTTTCAACATATCTACAGGTATAACCAGTATATATAATTACACGCGCATACTGTGTAGGTTTCACTTTTTTATAAAATATACCTTGTACTAGCCAGTTAAATGTCCAATTTTATAACTAAATATTATATACTCTAACCTGAATATAGAGGGCTATGTATATACTAGTGCTTATACTCTATAAGTAGTGACTCACTCTATGGTATTCATTTGCAAGGAAATATAAATTGGCCCCAGTAAAAACTTAAACCAATCTATAACATGTACAACAGTTGAACAAAATTGAAGGTTTGTAGCTTTGAAATTGATTGTGAGATCTACATTGCGTGTGTATACTTACTGGTATATTCCATATACTGTATATTTTGGTCAAATATTCACGATCTGATATATAACTATAGGTTATAAATGATACATGTACTAACTAGATATACAGTATAAGTATTAGTTTATAATCAACCGTTAGGAATTTCACTTGTTATATGCATGGAAGTCATATCTAATCACATAGAAATTGCCATCCATTTAAATTACATTAAGTATATCGGATGTAAATCGATCCAGATGCTCCTTTATATTTCTGTAAGTCAGAGTAAAGTAATGTACTTGTACAATTGAGTATATGCACCAGCCATTTTATATACAATCGTCTGTATGTAGTATTTTTACAAAGGGTTATCGCGAGAATAGACTTTCTTCAGTTAAAGTATATTCTTTATTTGTTCAACTTAAAACTCCATGCGTATTGGATCATAATTCACAAGGTTTAGGAAATTAATAAAAGAGAGAATATACTGTATATATATATTAAATAAAGCTTCAATAAAAATCAATGTAAAATTATAAATCAGGTAAAAGATTTAAATCACATATCTGGATTATTGGATTCATAAGCTGATGAATTCGACATCTCATTTTGTTAGAAGATGCGGCTTGTCAGTTTAGATAATCTAGATTAGGGCTTTGTCCTTTATTGGGAAAAAGCAGTACCAAGGTTTAGTTAGAGCATGAAAGAGAACGACTCATGTCTCAGCTCATATTAGAGTTTTTAGTAGTTTTATATATATGGAAAG
>JAJLUL010000229.1:12145-25553 GCA_030564325.1 Blastobotrys capitulatus | reverse complement strand
TACATAAAAATATTTTATTAGCTTTTTGGGAAAAAATTGCTTTAGAAAAAAAATCTTACCTTGCTATAACCGTTGTGGAAAAAAAAAAAAAAAACTATCGCGAGAAAAAAGTTTGTTGTGTAAAAAAGCTATCACGAATATCTTTTTTTGAATGTCAAACATTAGACACACTGGCCATTATAATTGGGCCCTGGTTCAAATCTGGCTTGCCCAGTTGTTGGCAAAAATAAAACTCGTTATAAGCCTGAAGAGGCGGGGGTCCGGTTGAAACGACTAAAACAGTGGTAGAGCGCGTAGCCTGAGAGCTCTACTACGCGTACAGTAACTTCTAACTATTCAAAGTTTGACGTACCGGGCCGGTAGCGGAGGCACTTGCGGCTCACAAGCTAGAGCTCAGCTAAAGGCGCTTGAGCAAAGCCTACAAGCTTACAAGCGTGGGCCAGAGCAGGGCTTAAACTAAGTTTTAAAGAGTTGGGAGATTACGTAAGCTTGGCGTAAGCTCTTGCGGACAGATTATGTCAGTGAAAAATGGCAGTTTTTTTTCCTCAGCATAAATTCGCGTTGAATAGAGTTGTCGGTTTCACCTCCAACCATTGCTTTTTTTTTTTTTTTGATGATTTTGGTCCTTAATTGGCAATTCATTTAATCAAGGGTTTAGATAACTGTTTTCATGTATCATGTATCAATTGATCAATTGATAAAAAAGCAGGCAAATTTTCACCTATTATTTGGATATATATAAATACCCTATAATATGGACAATAGTTTGGTTTACAAAATTGATTAGTTATTTAATTAATTCTAATATATATTAGATATATACAGTTTGAAATACTGATTGCAGTTTATTCGAAATATCAATTAATGCAATTGATGGTCACACTTATAATATTAACATCAGCTTACTTTAATTTCCATATATACTGTATATGGTTCAATTTCCCTAGAATGAGTATCACGTATAATTTCTACTTTATATAAGTAGTACTATAGCCAGTATACGGATTGTTTTAAATTTAAACTATGAATTATAATTATATGATTAACATATTTTGAATGCCTATCAAGATTTCTGATCATACATGAAATTTAGTTGAACTCTAGATTATTTATTATTTTCTATTCAATATTAACCTTGGGTAGTTGATAAAAGTGAATCTATTTTGTTTCAAACCCAACTATAGACTTATTAGAAACAGATATGAATATTTAAGCCTTAAAATCGGAAGATTTTCAAGTATCGCATATAACATATCACTTAATGATCGATCGATGAAGTCTATTAATTGGTATATACAAAAATATATAACGATAGAGCATTAATTAAGTACTGCATTAATTAGTATGATTAAAAGAATTGTTAACCACTACCTCGGCTAGCTATATACAGTACATGTTGCAAAAACTCAAGCTGCCATGGCCATGTATCAAACTTATAATGGCATACATGAATTAAGTTATCGATTATAATAGTTAATTATTTAAATTCCATATGTTAATTAATATATTAAGCTTGAAACTTTATAAATACCATCCTAGGGATGCTTTGAATCATATATTAAGGAAGCAGATTAATTTGTTATATATAATTGATTAATTATTAGTTTTAAAAGGAAAGCAACGTTAACAATATTGTATCCCATAATGTTGTATTTTAGATCTAGAGCTATTAACCCAGCTGGCATCCAAGTTTAAGTTTACAATTAACTCATATAAATAAATATGTGCTAGGTATCTATACAATATATATTAATAATAAATAAACATGTACAATATATATTCAATAAACATGTACAATATATATTATGTATATATTTATACTAGTTATGCATGTATAAACAAAATCTGATAATCTTTGCCAAACTATTATCTGATTCACAGTATTATTGATATCATAATTTTTATATATCTAGTTGGAATATTGAGTATTTTGTTTCAAAAATTGTGCAATTTTGATATAAGATGCCTAGGATATCTGATATCCTAACATATGATCTTGTTTACTCTGTATATAACTATAGCTAATTAAGCTAAGCTATAGCCACCAGGTATAGCTAGTAAAATCATGTATCCCATACCATACATCATTACCCCACATATCGGATATAATATTACCATAATCTAAGATCATTATCATATCTATAGCTTACACTACTTAAGCGTTGAATCGGTTCAATCAAATACCATAAAACACGATAATAACCCAAACTTAACTCGTCAAATTAATGCGAACTAATTTGTACCAGTTAGTAGTAGAAAAGAAAAAAACACCAGGTCACCTGATTACACGTAAACATTCATGGCGCGAAAAAAAAAAAAAAAAAAAAAAAAAAATAATAACATTTAATCTACCCAAGACACGTGCTTTATCGACATTTTTATATAAATAGGCCAAATTCAATGCAATAATTTCACCATTAAATAGGGTTTCCTTTTTAATTCATAATCAATATAATAAATTTCATCTAATTCATTTCTTAAACTAAATTGCTTTATAATTTTATTAAAAAATTAATTGTCATGGTATGATTTGAAAATTATACCAAGTATATACTTGAAATAAGAAAAGTGGAGAAAATGGTATTTCTTTGTTTATTGTTGTAAATAATTGACTAATTAAATTAATAATAGCGATATATATTTAAGTAATTAAAAGTCTATAAATATCAATTGAAATCTTCCAAATATTTCCAATAATCAAGCAAACAATCAGTTCCTTAAAAAACAATGACTCCTCCTCCAACTGCTACTACTACTTCTACTATTCCTAGTTCCACCACCACCAATACTAATGATAATTCATTAAAAAAATCAATTCCTCCAATTGATGTATTAGACATTACCAAACATTATGTTCAATTATCAAAAGATCATAAATCTAATGATGATAATTATAAATATAATCATTTAAAACCAGTTTTTCCAGATTTTAAAGAACCACCATTAGAACTAATTGAATTTAATGATCCAGCATTAAAAGCAGATCCAAGTCTTAAAAATTTATTATCATATGTTACAAAAATTGAACATGTTACAACTAAAATTGGTACAATTTTACATGGTGTTCAATTAAACGATTTATCAAATGAAGCAAAAAATGAATTAGCATTACTAGTTTCACATCGAGGAGTTGTATTTTTTCAAGATCAAGAAAATTTTAATATTCATGATCAATTAAATTTAGGTAAATTTTGGGGTCCATTACATAGACATGCAACAACTGCATTACCAAAAGAATGGGAATCACAAGATTTAAAAGAAGTTCATGTTATTTGGCAAGATGGGAAACAATATCCAAATGCATCATTTCAAACTAATCAATTATGGCATTCTGATGTTACTTATGAATTACAACCACCAAGTTATACAATTTTAAAAATTTTAGAAGGACCTGATGAAGGTGGTGATACTGCTTGGGTATCAGGATATGCAGTTTATGATCAATTATCAAAACCTTTAAGAAAATATTTAGAAGGATTAACTGCATTACATTCTGCTGAAGATCAAGCTAATGATTCTTTAAGAAATGGTAATCCAGTTAGACGAGATCCAGTCATTACTGAACATCCAGTTATTAGAACCAATCCAATCACTGGTTATAAATCAGTATTTGTTAATCCTGGTTTTACAAGAGGAATTGTTGGTGTACCAAAAGCAGAATCTGATTCAATTTTAAAATATTTATTTAGTTTATATAGTAATTCTTTAGAATATGTTGCAAGAAGAAAATGGATTAAAAATGATGTTGCAATTTGGTTAAATGGTGTTACTTGTCATTTACCATCTTGGGGATTTCATCCTGCAAGAAGACATGCAGTTAGAGTTACTGTTATTGGTGAAAAACCAAATTATGATCCAAATGGTAAATCTCAACAAGAAGAAATTGATAAAATTATTGGTGAAGAAAGAATTTTAGATGGTACAATTCAAGGTAATTATAATGATTAGTTATAATAATTAAATAGTTATATATATACTGTATATATATAAATTAAAAAAAAAAAAATAATTCTAAACTTGTTGTAAATTAGCTGGTAAAGCATTAAATGAACCTTCTGCTTCTTTAGCAGCAAATAATTCAGCACCAACATCATGATTACCATGATAAGTCCAACCTTGTTCAGTAATATGATACAAATTAATTGAACCACCAGAATAAGCATCACGATGAGCAGCAGCTAAAATAGATCGTTTACCTAAAGCTAAAGCATCTTCAACAGTTAATTCCCATTTATAATTAGCATCCAAAACACCATAAGCAAAAGTTTGACCTGAACCAACACAAAATAAATCACCTGGTAATCTAGTACCATCAGAATCAACATAAAAAATTGCTGGACCTTCACGTTTTGTATAACCACAAATCATTGTCCCCATTGATAAACCAGCACCTTTATAATTATAAGTTAAATTTGATAAAATTTTTGATGCTGCTGCAACAGAAATTCGTTCTTTATTTCTTAATTCATGTAATCTACATTGTGATCCCAACCAAGTTTCCCAATATTGACAATCTGCTGCACCACCTGCCATTGTACCTAATAAAAATGGATTAATTTCAATAACTTTTTTAACAGTTTGTGATGCAATCCATGATCCAGCACTTGCTCTTGAATCTACTGCAACAATAATACCACCTTGAAATCTAAATGCTAATGTAGTAGTACCATGTGCAATTTTAATTTTAACATCTGGATTTTTATTATCATCTGTATGAGCTCTTAAAAATTCAGTAGGCTAGATTTTTGTATTTTTGTTAGTAATTTGAATATTTTTTTTTTTATTGTTTATAACTTACTTGACTAATTGGTGGCAATGCAATTGATGGTGTTAATGAATTTAAAGCAGGATTTTTATATAATTCTTCTTCTTGATTTTGTTGTGACCGTGTATTGGCATATGTGTATTTCTGTGCGATTTTATCCATCTTTTTTTTTTTCTTTTCTTTATTGTAGTTGATTAATGTCGTGTTGATGAATTTTTGTGGCGATTTTTTTTACCACAACACTTATTTTTTTTTTTTCCACATTGTTTTGGGAGTTTTTGTCTGTCTGGGATATATATCTTTTGGGAGAAATCGGTGATCCGACATTATTAGTATAAATTCTATGATAGAAAGTGCGGCTCATAATTGATCAATACATTTTGAAAAAAAAAAAAAAAAAAATAGATATATATACATTATCATAAATTCATTAAATACATAAAATTAAATAAAAAAAATAAATTAGTTTTCAGTTTTTAACATTTTTGAAGGTATATCACTAGATCCTTCATCTTCATTACTTCTCTTTTGAGAAGTTGTGTTAGTAGTATTAGTATTAGTATTGTTGGCTGGAGGGGTTTGTGATTTTTGACGTTGTTTTTTGGCTCTAATTGCTGCCAAAATTCTTTCTAATTTTTGGATTTGTTCAGCTAAACTTTTACTTGGATTATTAGATGCTTTTGCACGTTTTAATAATGCTTCGATTTTGGCTTCATCTGGTAATGGTTTACTAGTTTTTTGTTGAGACTGAGATTGAGATGATGATGATGATGGTACAGGTGATGATGCTACTGCTGGTGATTGTGGTTGTACTTGTGGTGATTGAGATTGAATTGGTGGCTGTGATGATTGAGATTGTGATTGTACTACAGTTGGAGAATTTGATTGTACTTGAGGCGATTGAGGTTGAGAAGTTTGTGAAGCCAATTGAGGAGATTGAGATTGTTGCACTGGCTTTGGTGGAGCTGGAACTGATGGAACTTGAGGAGAAGTTTGTTGGTTTGGTGTCATAGAAACAGATGTCGAAACACTTGAATTAGTTTGATTTCGGCTTTGATTGGATCCAGTGAATTGATTATTTGGTTGTGATGATTGATTATTTTGACTAGGTTGTATTGGTTGATTATTTTGTGATGATTTGTTTCCACCAATATTATTATTTTGATTATTTACAATTGGTTGAGGTATTGATGAATGAGATTGTGGTTGGGATTGAGCTGGTTGTGTATTATTACCAAATCCAAAATCTAAACCTTCAAATGGTGATTGACTTGATTCATTTTGTTTAGTGTTGGTATTGGTAGTACTAGTAGAACCTGTTGGTTGTGCAAAAGGTGCAAAAGGATCAAATGAACTATCAGTTGAAAAATCATCAAATGGAATTGATTGTGACATTTGAGTATTACTAAAATGATCAACATTAAATATATCGCTTGAAAAAGATTGATTATTCTGTTGTTGAAGTGGTGGTGGTTGTGATGATAATTGTGAATTAACAACTGGTAAAGCAACTGATGATGCACGATGTTCATCTGGTTTATGAATTAATGGAGGTGTTGCAGATTTAGCCTTTTGAGAATGTAAAGTATTAATTGGTTGTGATAGTGACGAAGATGATGAACTTGCTCCTTTCTTACCTGTTGTTGTAGTTGGTGGTTTTGGTTTAGCTTGTGGTGCTGCATTTTTATAAACTTTTGGCACATCATTAATACTAATAAACTGGCTTGGACTTGGACCTGTTAATGGTGGAGGAGGGGGTTTGGCAGCAGCAGGTGTAGTAGTTGTAGTTGTAGTAGCTGCAGTGTTATTAATTTTTGGAGGTGGTGGATATACAGGTTTTGATTTATTAGTATGTGATGTAGAATTTTTTGTTGTAGCAGGAGTTGTTGTAGATCTTGCTTTACTTGTTGAAGCATTATTATTACTAGTAGAACCTTTATTATTAGGTTTCATTTGTCTAATTTTTTCAATAGCTTGTTGCAAAACTTTAACAAATTGATTTTTATCAAATAAAATTCTTTCCATATTAGCAGTTAATCCATGAACTGTTGTACCATTTGGTCTTGCATATGCTTCTTCACCAATTGTACTTGCTAAACTTTGAAATACAGTTTGTCTCCCAACTGATGGTGGAACATGTTTTGATACTAAATTTTGAACTTGAATTAATTTTTGTTTAGCTGATGGTTGTAATTCTTTTGTTGCTTCAGCTAAAATTCTTGTATAAGTACTATTAGCTTTTGATGCTGCTGCTGCAGAAGCAGAAGCAGGTTTTGGTGCTTGTTTAGTTTGTTTGGCTGGAGGTTTTGCAGCAGATTTTGGTGGTGGTTTTGTTGCAGTAGTAGTTTTACGATTAGCTGCTAATTGATCTTGTATGCTTAGGTTAGTAGGTCGAGGGTTAGTAGTATTAGTAGTAGTAGGTGGTTTAACTGTTGCCATCGATTTGTTAGTATTGTTAGTAAAAGAGTTAGTAGTTGTGGTAGTAGAAGAAGTATCAATATTATTTGGATCGAAATCTTTTGAAACAGCTGCAGCTGCTGCCATTAAAGAATTATCAATTGGTACTTTTGATACATTGTTAGTAGTAGTAGTAGTAGTATTAGTATTCGTAGGTTTATTTAATGGAGGTAAATTAGCTTGTTGTAATAATTGTTGAGTTCGTTGTTGAGCTTTCTGTAAAGCTTCAGCTTTTAATCTAGAATTTTCAAGAGCTCTTTGACGTTGACGTTCTTTTTCTAAATAATATTCTTCATCAATCCCCCACATGAAACCTTTTTCATTTTTACCAACTTTTTTAAATGCTTTATTTGATGATAAATTATGTCGAACTGAATTTTGCCAACCATTTGGACAATATTTATAATAAGGAAATAATTCTTGAATAGCTTTATAAATATCAGCTAATGATAACCATTTTTCTTCACCACTTCGTTCTCTTAATGCAGTTGAAATTAAATGTGAATAACTATGTGCAGGTTTTTCTCTATATTCAACAGGAATTTCTTCCAAAGTATATTCTTTCTTTGGTTGTTTTTTAATTGGTTCTTTTTTCTTTTTTGCAGCAGCAGCAGCAACAGCAGCAGCTTCTAATCGTTCTTTTTCTAATTTTTCTTGACGTTCCTTCTCTTCTTTTGCTTCCTTCTCTTTTTGTTCTTTTTCTTTTTTAGCCTTTTCTTTTGCTAATTGTTCTTCACGTTCTCTTTTAATTCTTTCTTCTTCATCTTTTTTAGCTTTTTCTTCAGCTGCAATTTTAGCTGCTTCAGCTTCAGCTTTTTCCCTCTTTTGTTTTTCAGTTAATGGAGTTGTTGGTAATACAAATGTAAAACTAATTTCACCAATTTGAATATTATCACCATCAGATAATGGAACAGTTGTATCCATCGGTACAAATTCATCTTTTACAAATGCTCCATTTCTACCCAAAACAGATAATTCAAATCGTTGATTACCAAAATTATAAAATATTTTGGCATGTTTTCTTGATATTGCTTTTTGAGGACCTAAATGTACATCAACCATTCCACTACCATTTTCAGCTCTACGACCTAACATTACTTGTAAAGTTTGAACATAAAATGTAAATTCATTAAAATCTAATCTTGCATATGCTGATACTTTTGATTCATCTGGTGTAGTTAATTTAACTGGTTCATTATCAGTAGCTTCATCATTTGAATCTGTTGGCTCAGTTTTTATATTATTATTATTATTAGTTGCAAAAGTTAATGGATAATTCTGATGATCTATACCTGATTTTTTCTCTTTAAATATGGGTTGTTTTATTTCTGTATCTATTTGTAAATTATTATTTGTATTGTTATTCTTGGGTGTCGAGAATAGACTCTCTGAATTTGTTGTTCCTGGTTCACTTTTCATCAGTGATGTACCAGGGGATGAACTATTCATTATAGAATATCTTGGATTTCGTGTATTGTTATATTTTTGTGGTGGTGTTTAAAATTTTAAAGAAATTTGTTGTTGAAAAAAAAAAAAAAAAAAATTCCAAGCACTGTTAGCGCGCTTAAATTTTTTTTTTTTTTATCTATAAAGCCTTAATTTCTTAAGCTTGTTTTACGATATAATATTAGTCCCAATACAAGACTTTTTGAGCCGCTCCTTTGTCTAGAATTTTTAGTGAAAAAAAAAAAAAAAAAAAAAAAAATCTATTAATAAATAAATAAAGAAAAGAATTTAAAGTTAGTAATATATAAAAGCTTTTTTTTTTTTTCTATAAAAGATTGAGAAGTACCAATTATTCTGTTAATAAGAAAACCTTCTTTTATAATTAAAAGATTCCAATTTTTCAATAATTTTTGTAATTTCTTCTCTTGATTTAATATACAATTCTAATAATGGCTGAATCGGAGTTTGTCTCATTATATCTTCATCTGAACAATATAATAACGGGGTTCCTCTTCTTGCCCATAATAATTTTTGAGCTATTGATTTATTTGCTTGTTGATAAGGTTCTGAACCTGTTGCTGCATGTAATAAAACTAATCCTAAAGAATAAACATCAGAATTAAATGTTGGTTCAACTTTACCATCTGATAATAATTCTGGAGCTGAATATTGTACAGAAAATGCACCAGTACCAATTAATTCATCATCTTCATCAACTGGTTCATCAACAAATTTAGCAGATGAAAAATCACCAATATATGCATCCAAATTAGAATCTAAAAAAATATTATCACTTTTTAAATCACAATGAATAATTGATTTATCTTGTAAAAATTTTAAACCTTTACTTAATTGTTTAGCCCATTTAACCCATTGAACTTTACCAACATAAACATCATGATAAGTTACTGGACCTGTCATTACATGATTTTTTATAGATCTTGGATAAAAATTTAATACTAAACCAGGATATTGTAATATGGCACCACAAAATCTTGCAATACCTTGGATTGGATCATCAATTTCATCTTCATTTTCAAATATTTTACTTAAAATTTTAGCTTCTCTTATAATAACTGATGAATGATTAGGTTTTGTAGGATATTTAAACGCGTATACTTTATTATCAAATGTTGATTGTTTAACTGTACTAAAAGAACCCCTACCAACTATAATATTACTAATATCTAAATCTTGATGAAAAATTTTAATTGGTAAATCTTTTGGTGATGGTATAGTAGTTTGTGGTGATGATGGTGATGATGTTTTTAATGATAATAATGATGATGAACAGCTTTCTTCACTAGATCGTGGTTGTTGTTGTTGTAATATTAACGGCGGTGGTTTTGATTTTTTTATTATCTGTATATTATTTTCATTATCATCTAAATTTGTTAAACGTGATGTAGCATTACCTTTGAAACTTTCAACATGGCGTTTTATTGATGAAAGGCCCATAGTGAGCGAAAATAAATATATATATATTGTTATTCTATAATTTTTTTCTTATAAAAAGTTGCAATGGAGAAGTTACAAAAATACACCAATGAAAAAAAAAAAAAAAAAAAAAAAAAAAAAAAAAAAAAATTCAACAATGATGCGTGGAAAATCTCTTTATGGGTACATGCATAAATAAGGGGTCAACAATGATTATCATTTTTTCACTTGATTTGAAATTTTTGTGCACAGGTCATTCAATAGGCAATGGGTACTTTTTTTGATAGGTACTGAATCACGCTCTCATGCTTTTTGATATGTAGATTGTTTGCAATGATAGACTGGTAGTATCCTTTTTTTTTTTAAATCTACTGATGGCTTTGATAGAGTTCTTATTTATATAGATGGATTGGTATATATTATCTGTATAACTATAGTGTGTCAGAGAATCTACTGAATGATGATGATTCAATACTACGTAGTAGTACTGTACTGCATGTTCAGTGCAAGGGTACAGTTGAAACGTTTTCTTCCTCAGCCTTAAGCTGTGTTAACGCACCCCGGTTCCCACCTAACTAACAAATTTAGCTTGAGCGAAAGAAAAACAAAATGTAGCCCCACTGTTTTGGATCAAAATTATCAGAAACAGGCTGGGACCCGGTTAATTCTTTATTCTTTAATACGTCATGATTCAAAACACAAAACTACTGTAGAGTGCGTACTGGTACAATTTTTTGTATAAATTTGTATAATTTGTGTACATTATACAATGATGTACAAGTGGTTATGGTAGTTATGTAGACTCAGACCGGTCTGCCTGTAGCATGCCTGAGTGTTTATAATTGTACATCAGCGTATATCGCAAGTGTTAGCTTGTTAATATGTAATACCAGCTTAGTACAATGGCCAATTTTTTGGCTTAAATTGGCAATATTTTCGAGAAAAAAAAAAAATTGTAGAAGAAAGCAACCAACAATGAAAATTGAATTCACTCAATAATATTATAATAGTTACTATATCGATGTCAATATATGAGCTATCCAGAGGCCTAGCTATACACGTATACAGGACTTGTACGTATTGTGAGATGAACTGAAGGTACAGTATAATTAAGATATCATATTGGCTGAAAAATACAAAGTACTTTAGCTGAAAAAAAGCATTTATAAACAGTATTAATGTATATATTAAGATTAGATTGATCGAGAATGTTTAAATCATTAGTGCAAATTTATTAATAATTAAAAAATAACTCTAAATAGATCTATCTTAGATGTTCATAGAATCAAATCATCTTTCCATGCTTGGTTAATAATAATTTGTAGAATTTCGTAATTATCTTATCATTTTCATAGTTGAACCTTATCGGTCGGCGAGTTATGAAGACTACTCAGTAGAGTGTTGGTTGTGTGGTACTAAATTACAGTACTGTAATATGCTTAGCTAGGCTTGAATAAAATTGCGTACTTGCACCAAGTAGTGCCAGTGACGTATAATTACGCGACTCGTTGTCATAACAACCACTGTTGGGAGAAAAAAAAACCTTTTTAACACCGCATTAATTGCACATATGCCGGTATAAACTACTGATCGGTAAGCTTGCCTACAGCTTTAATCGTAAGCGGTAATTTTCGTAAGGTGGCAATATTACGTATCAGATGCAAGTGCAGCAACACTAAAGTATACAGAAGAAGAAAAAAAAACAAGTATAAAAAAGACCTTGTTTCTCTTTTCAATTTCATGCGTTTTAACTATTTATCTAAATCAATTAGACTCTTATCAACAACAGCTAAAAAACCAATTAATAATAAAATGCCAAATAACTTCATCGTTTCATTAAAAGAAGATATCGACGACGATTCTTATAAACAGTAAGTATTTTCTTGGGGGGTTTGATTACCATGTTCATGGAACTAACATATATTTTTTTTTTTTTAGAGTCAAGAGTGACATTGAATCTAAAGGTGGTAAAATTACTACTGAATACAGTTTGATCAAAGGCTTCGCTGTCGAAATGCCAGATGATCATGTTGGTACTTTAAGTGAACATCCATCAATTAATAGTGTTGAACAAGATCGAGAAGTTAAAATTCAACAATAAATTTATTATACACAAATTATTTTTTTATTTTAAATTATTATAAAATTACAATTATATATATATAGTATCAACAAAAATTTAATAAATTATGGTGTTTGAGTTAAATATTTGGTTTTTTCATGAGTAGCCCAATAAGTTAATGCTAAAGTAACTTGTTCAGTTTTGGTTCTAGTAACTGTACAAGTTTCAGTAACAGTTGTTGTTGCTGGTGGTGGACAAACTGGACATGTATTAGCTTTACTTGTTAAAGTAATTGTTGAGGTTGTTTGTAATTTTTGAGGAACTGGTTCAGCTGGTTGAATTAATTCTTGTGAGTCACAACTACGTGAACAACTATCACTCTTTGGTAATTTAAATACTTTAAAATCTTCAACTTGTGATGGTCTATAAATGTTAACACCATTAAAATTACAATATTCTTTTTGTAAATCTTTACTTAAATCATTATTACCATTTTTACCATCAACAGTTATATAAAATGGTTTTTTCTTTAATTGTTTAGATACTTTTTCAAAATCTGATTGTTTTTGACAAGTTTTTTGTTCAACATCATAATCAAAAACTAAAAAATCACTTTGACTAACAGCATCTTCTGTTGCTTTATCTAAATCACATTTACTAACAACTCCAGTTAATCCATTATTATTATCTTGTTTCTTTAATTCTTTTAAAAAATCTTTCCAATTTGATTGTTTTGGATCTATTTCATTGTTGTTAGTATTAACAATAAATCCATCTAGTTTAGCTTCACCGAATGGTCTAATATTATCACTAGTTGTAGTATTACCAAAAGTTGTCCAAATTTGTTTAGCAAAATCTTGAGCAGCATTATCATTTTTAAATCCTTTTGATCTTAATCCAGTTAATTCACCAAAAACTTTTTTACCATTTTTTTGACAATGTTTAATTGCTTCTTCACCATCAGGACATGGATCATTAACATTATTTAAATGACCTAAATGATTCCCACAACTTGTATATTTAAAATATAAAGAATTCATTGTTCCATCAAATTTATTTAAATCAACAATTGGTAATATAACTGCATCAAAATTTTTATCTTCACATTGAAAATATAATTTACTAACATCATCTGGTCTTATTAATACATTGTTTTGTTGCTTACAATCAAATTTTGCAAAACTAGTTGAGATTAATAGAGTATAAATAGCTAATGACAACATTTTTTTTTTTTTTTTTTT
>JAJLUL010000229.1:0-12045 GCA_030564325.1 Blastobotrys capitulatus | reverse complement strand
TTTAGAATAAGACAGAAAATGACTAAAAAGAATTAAATTATATATATATATGTTTGAAATATTCTAAACGAATATTCAATGAGAGTAAAATAAACAACATGTGGGTCATTTAAATATACTAAGTCAAAAAAAAAAAAGCTATATACTCCATATAAAATATTTATATATATATTATAATAGTCAAGAAAAAAACCTCATCGTCTACATCATCTCCGGATTTCTTAAGCTACTTCCTGTTTAATGGAAAATGCAGCAATTACCAGCTGATCCATTCATTGTTTAAAGCTTTGAACGTTGTTATCTTATCAATGGGAAAAACTCGCCGGTATTAAAAGTATAAGTTTTCTCTTCTTTTAAGGCTATTTAATAAAAGAATTCATACTTTTTATTTTAATTTTGCAGCTGATTTTTTAAAAAATTCCAGTGTTTTGGGATTATAAACAAAGAGGTCTCAAAAAGTATACTTGGGTGGTGATGATGTATATTGCGCTGATCAATTTCTAATTTAGTGGTAAAATATTATGCGGCTCAACGTTAGTACTATGATATGTTTTTTTTTTACCATATACCGGTCAGTAGCCAGCAGCGGTTTTATAAAGAAAAACACATTGTAGAACATCAGTACGTAATTAATAATCATTTGATTCATTTCAGTCTCTATAGACATACTGTATACCAGGTATACTTTATAATTATATATTTTCGAACAAACAAGGCAGAAAATTAGTTTTATTGAATATTTTAAATTTATTTATCATCTTTCAGAAACAACGATTTATTATTTTCTTTTTTAAAGTCACTATTTCTGGTTTCTTAAAGCAACCATAACAACAAAGTGATGGTGCGTTGTTAGGCATTCCTGGTATGATGAATTTAAATTGGTAGCTGGCATTTAGTCGTTAACAGTTGCATGTCCTTTTATAATGATACAGTATACCCCACACATATAAAAAAATAAAGAAAAACGCCTCGGGTAGTGCGGCGATTGATAAGAAAATGTTTCCATAGTAACCTGAAATACATACATTGTACAAGTTGTACATAGTTCTACAATTGTACTGTGAAGGTTCACTACGAACTACATGAAAAATCATCCTTGATACTTTAGGTTTAAATTAATGAATTGAAATCCAGTTTCATACTTTTAAAATTAATGTATCATATAGACATGTTTATTACAATATATATTATTTATTAACAGTAAATGTCTATATCTAGAACGAAATCTAGGAACAGAATGTGTCTGTAATCCATCCTTTATTCGAAAATCTTACTGATATTTTTTAGAATTATTACTTGATCCATATAATAATGTTTGATCTAAATCTTATCTTTGAGGCTACTCTGTATGTATACGTGTATAATTTAACAGAGGTATGCTGAACCACTTTAAACAAGATATGAATACCGATATGTACTCAATTGTAGACAGTTGATTTTATGTTTTTAATCGTAATCTAAAACCTGATATAATTAAATTAATCTACCTAGAGAGCTTGTTATTACAAACACATCTTAAGTAACTTTTTTTATGATATTCCATATACATGTATGTATATACAGTATATAAATTGTAACTGCATGCAAAGATCGGCTCACTAGGCCTGCCTCCAGGTAATATTGCTAATCACAGATGTTTTGTCGACCTTTATACTATATTATAGTATGTATACATGCATGTACGGACGCTGTTAATCAAGATTAGCTACTAGTCATGCATTTAAGTATAGCATTTCCAGTAGCAGCTATGCTATACCACTACTGGTACCAGGTATGATGTATCAACTGATACTGGCTGATCACATCGGATAACTTAAGAAATACTATCTGGTGGACCAGTTGTAAACTTGATTAATTTTGATATTAATTTAACTAAGGTATCTGTCTATGAATATCTTGGATCATCATTTATGTACATAATAACTAAAATTAATATCAATGACAGTTTTTGATAGGTAAATTAGTTGTCGTTTTTCAGGCATGACCATCGAAGATCATTATTTTGATATGCACTAACGTTTTTGAAATAATAAAAAATTTAGCTTAAAGCTTGCTGGTTACTAATATTCAAGCTTTAAAATTTAAGACAGCTATTCTAACCTTAATTTGGGTTGTATTCAACCTTCAAGTTCAAGAGTTTAATTATGGCGCATGATATCTGTATACTTAGCCAAAAAAAAAAAAGATGATTGTGCGGCTTCCTTCCCATGCCATTAGTCCATGCATGCACGCGTGCACTGTCTCAACCAACTTTTAAGTTCATATTTTCAAATTTGATAATCCATAGAATAATTCAACCTAAAAAATTCGGTTAAGTTAATAGTCTAATTTAACTATATAAAATGATCACACTAAACTCACTATTTTTCTCCATATGTATATTAATTATATTATCTTAGTTTCCTTTTTCCCACCAGAGACCATTTTTCATAACGATAGAGAGCATAGAATAGACATTGAATTAAAAAGATGTATCCAAAACAAACATCTAAAATCAAAGCATCACCATTATCAAGGTTGATTATAACACAACCATATAATACAATAATCTATAAATTTCTAACCAAAAAAGATTTCAAAACATTAAATATTATCAACAAAAATTTTCATAAAAAAATATCATCAATAATATGGCAAACATTAATAATAACTTTAGAATCAAAATATTCAACTTTTACTAATTCCATAACCAATAATAATATTAAGAATAGTCCATGTATACATATTAATAATAAAACTATTCGAAATTTTTGTATCGATTTGTATAAAAATGATTTGAAACATTTAAATTTAATACAAAAATTAGTTATTGGTAGTAATTATTATTATCATAGAATTAATAATTTCCCAAATTTAAAACATCCAACTTCAATAAATGATATAGAAATTTGTGATTTAAGTTGTTTAAAATTATTTTTATTTGAAAATTTATCTAATAAATTTATAAATAATATAAATAATTTGGAAATTTATATTGATAGTTTTGAAAGGCATGGAATATCTCCATTAGAAATTTTATTATTAAATTCAAATATAACATTTTTAAATCAATATTATAATATTAATCTTTTGAAACCTCCATTAAAATTACAAGAAAATAATTCTAAATTAAAAAAATTATCTTTAAAATTAGAAACTTCATTAGATTCAAAAGGTGTTGTTAGTATTCCAAGATCAGTTTATGATCTTACGTTAATAATTAATAAACCACAAGAATTGTCAACTTTAGAAAAATTAACAACCAATATTAAACATTTAGCATATTTTAACTTGGTTTTGAATACCAAAATTTATGATCTAAATTGGATACCAAGAGATGTAAAATTATTAGAAATAAATGGTGAATATTATGAGAATATAATAGAACCAATTACATGTGATTGTAACAAAATTATTTTTCAAGGAATTAATACATGTAATATTCCAATTTTAACACCATTGGCAAAAGAAGTTGTATTTATAGGAAATGAAAATTATGAACCATGGTTAAATATATGTAAAAAAATTAACAAAATAATTTTTAAAAATATGAGTTCATTAGCAGTTATAAATAATATTAGATCAACTAGACCAAGTATTGTTGAAATTGATTTTAATTGTCAATATATGGATAATATTTTTAGATATAAATTTCCTGAATCTTTAAATCAATTAATTATAAAATATAATTATATTAATTCAAAAATTATTGAATATTTAATTGATGATAATCCAGAATTAGATAAGTTGGTTATAAAATGTAATAATTATATTGAAATTGATGGTGTTATTGGTAAATTTTTAATTGATGGTACATTTGAATTTTATACAAATTATTCTATTTATTATGGGAATTATAATAAGTATATTGAGAGCTTAGTTGAAGATACTTCTACTAGTACAATTGATAGTTATGAACCGTCATTGAATTGTAGTATTGAAAGTTTGAGTATTGATGATGATTTTACTAATAATGATATCAAATGTTTTGATAAAGGAGTTGATTTATGCGAAGTTCAGTTATAATTATAAATATAGAATCAAGATATTAGTCCATTAGAACTTTCTATTATAAGTGTTTACACTAAATTTGTACATTTGTTAATTTATCCAGAAACTGGGAAGCCGCAAAGTACTTTTTTTGAAACATCCTTGAAATGAACAATTGTTCAATTGCCATGACGACAACGTTAGTACTCTTACCGCTCCCAACTTAAAGCTTCCCCTTATTAAGTCTTTAGTTACCAGAACACATAAACACAGAAAATTTTTTTTCCCCTCACGTTGGATAATATTCTTTAAACATATTTCAGATCTCTACGATAGTAAATTACCATTTGAATTACAAAATATTATATGGGGATATTTATATAATCCTAATTAATTGTGATGGTTATCAAAATTTATTATTAGTTAACAAAACATGGTTTAAACATTTTAGTCAATATCATTATTCAGATAATCGAAATTTATTTAAAGTATTAACCAATTTAAAACAACAATATGAAGCAAAAAATCAATTATTATATAATAATAAAAAAGAATTGGAAAGAATTTATTGGCTTTATCTAGATAATTTTTATGAATGTGGAGTTGATACAATGTTTTATAAATCATATTTTAATCCAGAATGGCAAAAATTTTATACTTGGATTGAAAAAAATAGAATTCAATTAGAACCGAAAAAAGTCATATTTTATGATAGAACAGATGATCGAGGTTCAATTACTTCAAAAACTTATGATGATATGATTTTAAAAAATGATCAATTGAAAACTTGAAAAATTAAAATCGATACTTTTTCTACTCTTGAATTCATTTATAATAAAATGAAAACGATTGTTGAATTTTCAAAATTAAATGATTCAATTGAACTTGAATTATATCTTGAAAGGTTTTTATTAAAAGAGGAAAGTGTAGAATCGTTATTTAAAGATTTAAATGTTACTTCATTTTATTTGTTAAATAGTGTTCATGGATATGAATTGGATTCAACATCAACTAATATTATTTTCAAGTTATTAGATTATTCTTCTAATTTGAAACATTTGAAATTATCAAAAGTTAACTTGAGTTTTTTTTGATAATCATTATACCTCAACTTTAAGAAACCTTTCAAATGTTTTAAATAATATTGAAACATTAGAATGGTATAATGCAAATATTCAAGAAATAGGAATTTTTTTAAAAAATTCAAATTCATTAAAAACAATTAAAGGACAATTAAGATTAGAAAACAAATTATTTGATTCATTAGTTTTATATTTAAAAAAAAATTTTTACTTAAAAAGTTTTGTAATTTTAAAGGAAAGTTCTGGGATTTTAGAAGAAGAGTTGTTTAATAATATATTATTTACATTATCAACTGAGCCATTTTTAACAGAAAATCATTGTATTATCCTGGAGTTGAGAAAAAAATGAATATTTAAAATTAATAAATTGGTTTTTAAATAGATTGGAGAAATTTAATTTGATTAACTATCCTAATATTTGTCTAGCAACTACAATTGATAGTTTATTTGATTTGGAAGTTGAAAAATTTAAAGATCTTCCAATTAAAAAGTTACGAATTTCACGATCTAAAAATACTTATTTAAATGATATTAATTTTTTTGAAAATTTTTATTCAGTTAAAGAATTGGAATTTATAAATATGGATTTGGTTTTATAAATGAAAATAAAATTTCAAATAAAGCTAAAATGGTATTAAATCAAGTTGAGTCTTTGGTATGGGAATCTGAATCTGAATCTGAAGCTAGAAATTTAGAAATTTAGAAATTTTTACCTAATATTAAACACATCGATCTAACCCTACCAAAAAATTTGGTAAATTTAGCTGATTATTTGAACAATAAAGAATGTTGGTATTTGGATAATGTTCTTGATAATGCTATTCAAATGATAATTAGTAATGGCAGTGATGATGATGATGTTAGTGATGATTGTAATGGTACTAAGTGTTATGATGATGGTGATGATTATGATTATTATGATCATATTCCATATGATGACGACTTTGATCATATTAAATATAATTAATTTTGTTGACTATAACCACCTTATTGATACTGTCTATAACTTGATTACTAATAATGTTAAATTTTATTATGGAGGAGGTGTTGCAATACATGCCAATCATTTCAATCAAAACACAAGTTTATTAAAAAAAATAAATCCAATAAAATTACTCATTGATGATAATAATAACAAGTCCAAGCAAAAAATAGAATTAAATGTTACTTTTTTGGATGATTTAAATGATTTGAAAGATTTAATATTTATTGGTAATATTTCAATTCCAATTTTTTTATCATCCAAAACTGTATATATATTAAATCATTTAACCACTGCATCATTTTATGATATGAATTTAAAGGATAATACAAGTCTTTTGGAAGATTTAAATTCATTAACTGATTTAAGTTTAACTTTTACAAGAAGAAAAACAATGTTACCAATATTAAAAAATGTTTGTAATAAAAAATTAACATCATTAAAAATTAATATAATTAATTATACTAAAAAGTATAATAATGAAAATCTAACAAATAAAATCTATTATAATGATTTAATTATTAAAGAATTAAAAAGAATTGGTGAAGAAAATCCAATTGATAAATTAAAAATTGATTTTACAAAAAATTTACCAATTGATTTAAATAATTTATTAATGAAAAGTTATTCAAATTTAAATGAATTAATTATAACTTCAGAACAAGGTGAAGAATTTCAAGAATTTGTTTTTGCAATTGGATTAAATTGTAGAATACTTGAAAATTTATAAAATTTATAGTTAGAGTTTTATAATCAACCAATTAATAATCACGATAATGAAAGCAATTTTTTAAATTTAATTTTTCAAATTTATTTAAAATTGAAGAAAAATGTTTATATCCATTATTAAGAAATTTTGAAATTAAAGTTAAAAATACACCACAAACACTTTTTATTATAATTGAGGAAGATATAATTGAATCTGAATATGAAATTGCATCAAAATTTGCAAACAATTTCTATCATTTAAAGCGGTTGATGCCTTGGGTTGCTGAAAATTTAATCATGTCAAAAAGTCCAATAGAATTATCAGATAGTTCAGATGATGATGATGATTCTCAAGATTCAGATAATTCAGATGGTATTTTTCAAGAATCATTTAGACAAAATATTGGCCTTTATGCTTATAGAGATAGTGACAATAGTAACAATGTTATTGATCCATTATTCCAAATGTGAAAAAAAAAAAGAAAAGAACAACAAAATCTTTAGATAATATATTATTATTAAATCTATAAATTATAAAAGACAAAAAATTAATTATCAATATCCATTCGATCAGGATTTTTTTTCAAAATAACAACTCCTTCTAAACTACTTGCTAAAGGAATATATTCATCATCTTCTAATTCAGCTCGTTCAGAATAAGCTAATAAAGAAGGAGTTGATTGAGTAATCCAAGCAGTAATTCGTTTTGGTTTACCAGCTTGACCAACAGTATCAACAGCTTGACCAACTCTAACATTAACTTGAATTGGTTTCAAATCTTCATCAACAGTAATTAACATTCTTGGTCTAATACTTGAAGTTAAGAAATATAATAAAGAATGTGATTGTGATAAAATAAAAGATTTTGGATCTAATAATGCAACACTAACAGTTAATAAACCTGCCAAACTAACTCTTGATAAAATTTGTCTATCATTATGGAAAGGATTTAATGACATTGTACCTTTACCCATATGTAAAATACCTTGTGCTACTCTAACCATAAATAATGCATCATGATCTCTTGAATAATAACTTGCCAATTGTCTTAATAATTGTGCTAATCTTGCATTATTAGTACCTGCTCCAACAATACCCATAGCAAAAATTGCATTAATTGCAACTTCCAAATCACTATCATGAGAATATCTACTTAAAGTATCAAAAACTTTAATTTGTGGATTTGAAACTGATACTAATCCCATAGCTAATGGTACAGCTCTTCTAATATGTGCATCACCATAATGCATTAAATGACCAAAATGTCGTAAAACCATATCTTGACCAATATCTTCACCCATTGCAATAACTGCTAATCCTAAAACACTATAACCTTGGAATTGTTTATCTTCTTCATTTTTTTCTTCTTCTTCATCTTCTTTATCATCATTTTTTTCTTCATCTTTATCTTCATCTTTATTTTCTTCTTCATCATCATCATTATTATTATTACTATTGTTACCTTCTTTTTTATCTTCTTTATTAGGATTATCTTCCTTCTTTTTTTCTTTCTTTTTTGAATCTTCATTTAAACATGATTTTAATAATGTTTGTAAATCCAAAACATTACCTGTACCACTTGAAGCACACATTGTAACCAAAACTTCAGAAATTTTTGAAATTGGATGATCAATTGCTTTAATTGTTTCCATTACTTCTTCAACTCTATCACCTTTACCCATATATAATAATGCCAAACCTAAAACCATAAATCTTGTCCATTTATCACTTAATTGTGTATTATCACGTTCTAATAAAGTTTGTAAAATGGCAGAACTAATATCACCATTTGCACTACCAACAAAAATATGACCTAAAGATAATGCTGCCAAACTGCTCAAATGCATTGATAAATCACTATTTGTAACAATTGGAGTTAATAAATCACTCAAATCTTCTCTTCTTGAACCAGCATATGATAATCCAAGACCTAAAATTGATGATGTTTTTAATTGATCATTTGTAGCATCAACATATTCAGCTAATAATGCTAATGCAGGATCAGCAACATCATGAACACCAGCATTAACAACACCAATCCCTAATAAAGCACCAGCTTTAATTTCATCTTCACTAGAATACATATATTTATCTAATTGTTGTAATCCATCATTAAAATTCCATTGAAATAATGTACCTAAAGATGCAGTTGTTGATAACATACCAGATCCTTTAGTTTTATAAATCCAACTTTTTTGTTCATCTTCATCAGTTAATAATTTATCAGTACCAAACCCACAATTAATAAATGCATTAACAAAACTTGCTGCTAAATTTTGTTTAGCAGAATCTAATACACCAGCATTTGAACCTAATTGTGAATTTTCTAAATGTGATTTATAAATATCTTCTGGAACTTTTGGATCCAATAAATTTAATTCTTTACCTAAATAAACAAAATATTCTGATAATGTAACATTTGATAAACAATTTTGAACATCTTCATCAGGAACTCTAAACCAATATTGTTGTCTTGCTAAAATAAATGCCAATTGTTTATGCATTAAAGGATCTTGAGTTGCTTCAAAAACATTTTTAATTAAATCTTCATCATCAATTCGAATTGCCAAAGCCATTGCTTGAGTTAATTGATTGTTTTGTAAATAAATAGTATAAGCAGTATGTAAAAATGCTGCATCATCTGGTGGTGCTAATAATGGAACACAACTAACCATATATAAACAAACACGTCCAAAAGTATCTTTATTAACAAATTGTGGTAATTCTTGAATAGATTCTAATTCTAATAATAAATCAACAGCATCTGCTTCTGCATTATGTTGTAAAAAAAATGGTACAATATCCATTGCTAAATCAACCAATTCTTTATATTCTTGATTATTATCAATTCGATCATTATATTCTTCACCAATTTCTAATGCCAAATGTCTAACATATTCATGACCCCAATTAACAAAATCATCTAATTTTGATTTTAATCTATAATCTAATGATTCTCTTTTACCATCACCACTATAAGTCATTGCTAATACTGATAAAACATCTGCTAATAATGGTTGTAAATCTTTTGACCAAGTTGGATATAATTCACTTAAACTTGGATAATGAGGTCTTAAAAATTTCAATGGTTTTGGAACTGCTGTCATTGAACTTGTTGATGTACGAATAAATTCTTTTAATTGATTTAAAGCTGGTTTATATAATTCAGTATTTGATTCTTTTAATCTTTCAACTAACATTTCCAATTCTTCTTTTAATTTTTGATCTTCCTCTGACAATTCTTCTTCTTCAGGTTGATCTTTCTTCTTTGTTTTATTGATTGATTGTTGTTGTTGTTGTTCATCATGATCTTTCATTTCTTTATCCTTTGATTCGGTCATTTTTTTTTTTTTTTTAAATAATTAAATTGAGCGTGTATATGTTTTGAGGATGAGATTTTCTCGTGGCAAAAGAATATTTTTTTTATTTTTATTCTTATAGAAAAAAAAAAATATCATTCAACTGGGAGTATAAGTTTTTACTAAGCGTGATTTTTTTTTTTCTTTTGCATTTCAAGTTGGGAGGAAAAAGAAGAAGAAATATACAATAAACGCTTGTACAATTGTACGCAACAAAAAAATTATTATGTAAGAAAGTCGGAATACCGATTTTGTTTTTTTGAAAGTTAAAAGTCGGATATCCGATCATAGATTAATCATAATAATGTTATCACGAAAATCTATAATTTTGACTAATAAAAAAGAAAAAAAAAAAAAAGAATTTAGAGCGTCTTGTAAAACATAAGGTAAAACGTGGGTCCAGCTGGTTCTATTACTGTAATACATCAATTATGCTTATAAATAAAAAAATATTGTCTTATTTTTTTTTTTTTTTTTTTTCATCCTTCTCTCTTTTCTCTCTTTCATACATATAACAATAGTGAACAACAAAAATGCTACCACAACCTATTAATTTAAACAAATGGATTGATGAAAATAAACATTTATTAAAACCTCCAGTAAATAATTATTGTCTCCATAACAATGGATTCATGATGCAAGTTGTTGGTGGACCAAATGCTAGAAAAGAATATCATATTAATCAAACGCCGGAATATTTCCATCAAATTAAAGGATTCATGACTTTAAATGTTGTTGAAGATGGTGAATTTAAAGCAATTCAAATTAATGAAGGTGATACATTTTTATTACCACCAAATATTCCACATAACCCGGTAAGATATGCTGATACAATTGGAGTAGTAATTGAACAAGAACGTCCAAAAGATATGTTTGATACATTACGATGGTATTGTCCAAATGAAAGTTGTAAAAAAATTGTACATGAAGATTCATTCCACATGTATGATTTAGTTAAACAAATTAAAGAAGCAATTGCAGATTTTGATAGTGATTTAAAGAAAAGAACTTGTGAAAGTTGTGGATCAGTTGCTACTTCTAGATAAACCAGTTTGTTCATTAGTTTCATTATCATCCTCATCTTCATCAATTGTCCATAAAGGTTCAACAACGTCATCCATTTCTTCTTCTGGTAACAATTCAAATCCCATATCTTGTACATTATCCAAATCAATATCAACTTGTCTATTATTAATATTTCTTCGATTTTTCCAAATTAATGCTCCAATTCTAATAATTTGTACTACATTTCTTATTACTAATAAAACTGTAGATGTTTGTCTACCTTTTCTAACTGCTTTTGAACAACCTGCAAAAACTAATCCTAATGTTACTGCACATAATACCATCATTCCTGCATCAACATAATTCCACCATGATTTCCAAAACCAGGATCTCATTGCTATCATTCTTATTAAAACTTCCAACATTAATGCAATTAATACAATAATTTCAAAAACATAAAATGAAACATGTGGACAACCTTTTGGTGTTGATAATGATATAGCAACAGTTATAATAGATAATGCAGTTAAAAATAAATAAGCTAAAATATATTGTTTTGAATAAGTAAAACGATTTACTGATACTCTTATTAATTGCCATTTTGATGGACTAAATTGTGATTTTGTAGCATTTAAAACTTGTATAGGTTGTTGTGATTCATTTTCTATAGGTGCTGGTGGTACTGTATCTAATGAATCATTAAGTTCTTCATCATTTTCATTATCATCTTCTGGTGTAGTTAGTTCTGGTGATGAAGGATATAATTCTTCATCTAATGGATTTTTTATCATAATTTTTGATTTTTTTTTTTTCTTTCTTTTTGTTTGTTGTGTGTCAAGTTTATTATTATTATTATTATTTTTTATTTATTATCGGGAGATTATAAAATTAATTACTACTAAAAAATCGGAACAAAAGTTTTAAAAAAAAAAAAAAAAAA
>JAJLUL010000228.1:0-26490 GCA_030564325.1 Blastobotrys capitulatus | reverse complement strand
AAAAAAAAAAAAAAAAAAAAAAAAAAAAAAGGTACTGTGGCCGAGTTGGTTAAGGCGTTCGACTTAAGAATCAAGTTATCGAATGGACAGAGTCCTCGCGAGTTCGAATCTCGTCGGTACCATTTCTTTTTAAGTTTCCAGTATTTTGTAACTGGAAATTCTCACGGGCTAGTGGTGTTGTACTTTATATACCAATGGAATTTCATATTTTGACCGTTTTTTTATAGCAGGTATAGATCTTGGTTTTATATTTTCATAATTAAATCTTTTTAAAATCATTTCAATATATTTTGTTTGTGCACATGATAATTAATGTATAACCTTGATTTACCTTTACAATTGGAATTCCCAAAAACATATTTGAATTACCCAAATTCTTCATTTCAATTTTTTCACTTAAGTTTCTTTTAATATATTCAAATGATTTTTTATTTTTGAATCCAATTAATAATCATAAACAAAGTAGAAAAATTTCTTCATCTTTACTAATAAATAAATACCTTGTGATATTTCAGTTTTTATAAATCCAATATCTACCAAATATTGATTAATGGTTTTATACCAACATCTTGGTGCTTACTTTAATCCATATAATATTATTTAACTAATATACATACCAATTCTTCTCCATTATTTCCATACTTTTCAAAATCTGGTGGTTGTTCCATATAAATTTCTTCTTCCAATATATATACCATTTAAGAAGCTGTAGATACATCCATTTGATGTGATTTAAGGCCAAGTTTAGCTGTTATAGTAAAAAATTATGTAATAACCTCTGGTCTTACTGTGTGTGCATAAATTTCATGATAATCTATATCTATATCATTTTGTTGTGAAAAACCTCTTGCAACTAATCTAGCTTTTAACATAATTTCATTACCATTTGTTGCTGTTTTATACGCTGCTACCCATCGACATGATACAATGTTTATATTTTTTTGGTTTTGGAACTAATTTCCATTTGTTATTTTTTGTTAATTGATTAATTTCTAAATCGAATGCTTTTTTCTATGATCTAGCAATTGCTGTATTTTGTGGTTGCTTGAATGATTGTGGTGGATCACTAATTAATGATGATATTTGATCTTTTATAATGAAGTTTTATCATTTGAAATTGATTCGTTTTTTAATTGCGCTAATAGTTGAACTGCATTTTTTTGATTTTCTTTTTCAGATGCTTTTTCTTCCACTCCAGAAGTTTTAGTTACAAATGCAGTTGGTAATGTATCTTCTGGCTTTTTTTTTTTAATATTTTTTTAATTCTTTTTTCTAAGGGGCTTATATTTTTTTCTTATAGTCTAAAGTTCGAATTAAGAATGGCCTATGAAGAAAACGTAAAGTTTATACTATATATATATATATATATTAACGCTCTGCATGCTGAACTCAAGGATACAATGTCCATATATTAATATTCTAATTGTGTTGAGATATATATATATATATATCTATTGAGATATAAATTTTAGGATAGCAATATAATAAAAAGACTAGGTTAAAAGTAATAAAATAGTTAATTAATAAAATAAAAATAAAATTATAAAAGAAAATGGTCCCATATTTATATTTCATTTCTTCAATATAAATATTGCCACTAAAAACCCATTAATAATATAAAACACAATAAATCAGTGATTTGTAATACCTGATTTATAATCATGATTATAAATATAAAATAACAAAATAGAATAACAAAGTATATTCTAGAATTGTAAAGTATCATCTAGAATATTGTAAGACAATTGTGAGGCGGAATCGTTAGACCATGCGGCTCAAGCTTTCAAATTGGCCATCAATCTAAGTACCTAGATAAATTAATCCATATGTAATATTAATATGAGTATCAATTTCTGTAGCTTATCAATTAATTCCATCCTATTATTATGGCTTGATTAAAAACTATGAACATCATATAAAGATAAAATTAGCTGTCTAATGTTTCATTTTTCAAAAATTATTGAACATTTGGAGTGTATGGAAGAGTAAATATAGTATTAACTTTATACTTTATCAATGTTAGACTATAATCTAACATATTCAAGGGCTGTTACACTTATAATAATAAGATATAACATAATAAAGAAGATAAATAAGATAAATAAGATAAATAAGATAAATAAGATAAATATATATATTAATAATAAGAAAGTGTAACATCCCGAGGCTGTCGACCCAGAACCATCCACCATCATCAAATAAATGAATAATAAAGGAAAAATACAAACCTTTATTAAATCAACCACGTCAAACATATTCCTTACTAGCATATTTACGACTAGGACCCTCTCCTAGTGAATCAAACTTTTTTAAAGCATGTATACGTATAATACTTGTAAAAAAGATAAGGATAGTGATATCCAAATCTCCCCAGACCATTTATTATTCCAATGCCCACAAACTGCATCAGCAAGACCAAAACTACTTGCTAAACTCCCAGAACTTGTAATTAATAAAGAAAATAAAGAACCATTATTCAATACTGCTTTAGGTATTGATGCACTTGTTACCTTCTGTAATGAAACAGTTAGCTTTACATATAAATTTGAACTACTTGCTAACCCACGTGAAATAGAATCAATGACTACAGCACAATCTAGATTTAATATAAAGCAAATAAAACTACTAACAATATATAATACAAGTAATCGCTTCAATGGTGTTCAAACCACTACAGAACATATACAAACAACCCACCAACCCGCTGTCCACTTACATCAATACCGCCAGATGTATCCACAACAGCCTCCAGGTATCCCAATTGATCCTGAACCACCACCCTAATTAATAATTAATTTGATTTATTGATGGTAATTATTCATTATCATCTTTAAATCATTTTAATTTAACTTTAACTTATCTCAAACTATTTCTCAACCAACCTAAATTGATAAAGATACAACCAAATTCTTCGCGTATTTACGCGTCTATCACCTCCCTAACCAATAAATAATACCATGGGGATTCTTTCCATTAAGTAATCCCTTAAATAAACACTTATCAACACACTTTCTCAAACAAATCCAACAATTTCACTACATTTAACCCATAACTACTACTATAGAAACCCCATCCACTACTGTACTCAGTATTGGAGGTAGAAACATAAGTTTTTACCTGGTTTTTGCTTAACATTAAGTATCGAACCTTGTAATTTGGTATAGTAGTATAAATAGCTGTTTTTTAGTAGTTTTTTGTATTAATATATCGAATTGAATTGCAAAAAAAAAAAAAAAAGGAAGGATGGTGTAATGGTTAACATTTCCGATAGTATTAGGAAGATCTGGGTTCCATTCCTAGTCTGTCTACTATCTCACTTATTGAAGGTTAGAATCCTTCAATATTATTTGTCAAGCTTATTTATTACTATTTAAGCTTCTCTAACTCTACCTATATATATATTCTCTATTCTTGTACTCTAATTATCTACTCTACTCTCCTCTTTCCTCGAGATCTACTAACTATTAAACTAGGTTAAAGGTTTCTGACAAGATATAGAACTTTTTTTAATATAGTATATTGATGAAGTCAAGTAACCACCTTAACTTATTCTTAAGTGTACTTGTCCTTCTAACTTTGTACTCAATGTGTACTTTTACTTAGTTGTGCTTAGCTTAGTTTTCATACATAAAATACTTTAGGATTAGCTCCTATTTATATACTTAATAGTCGCCACCTTCTCATACCATTACTAATATATAATCAATGTGAGACATAATGATTATAAACCTTCCATATTATACTAGAAGCTACCAGTACCTTCTAGTATCATCCAATACTTTCATAATTGTTCCTTAAACCATAATATTTGTGTCTGATAATTCAAATATGCCAACAGTTTCATATTACAGGTCTAGGATTCTAATTTTAGGTAAACATCATCAATCATAAGTTTCTAAGTACGTTATGAATAATAGGTAAGATTCATATTAAACAACTAACTGATGATTATGAACATAATATATAACCATGTATGATACTAATGAGCTGGCCGCTTACATACCTGCAGAGGGTTGGAGGTGTAACTGATTTTTAGTGTACACGTAGTTTGTAGTTTGTGTAGTGTTTTTAAGTGATTAGTTTTTAGTGTTCTTTTATTGTACTATAAGACGTGGGATAAAAAATGTTATAATGTGATAGAAAAAGGTATCAATGTAACTAGGAGATATAAAATCTTATGAAATGTAAAAAGCAATATTAATGTCGATTAGGAAATATCAGTTAGTTAAAATATTTTTTTGGCAGATCAGGAAGTATATCAGTTTTATTTATCGATTCGAATAGTTGGGTAAGTTTTAGGTTTATTATAATAGAGTCATAATTAAGACTGTATCATTTCATGTGATGTTAATTAGTTAATTATGGAGTTGAATTCAGTGTGTAGTTTTATGGTATGTAGAAATGGGTGTAGGTAATCATTGCAACATGTATTAATTAAATTTTTGAATTGTGTGGCGAGATTAATCAATTGTACAACATGTTAGAACATCTAAAGACCATTTATACCTAGAATAAGAAATAATGCTTACATAATTTAGAACATTAAAACTGCCAATGGGATTGTTTATACGTACCATATGGGAAGACATCCTTTTATTGTTATATATTATTAGCACATATAACAATTATCATGAAGCTGGAGATTTTGCATACCTAATTACAAGCATGGGAATATTTTCATTATAAGTTAACAAATGATGGAAAAAAAAAAACATTATTATTTATTTATTATCAAAAATGTTGAAATATTATATGAAGCTGACAAGGTTAAATTTACTATAGATTATTGATTCTTATGAATACGTGTATGAGCTATAGAGGCAATTACAATAATAGACAGTAAAGTCAAAGTATCTGAATTAAATAGAAGGATGCATTGATCCAGATCCATGGCCGTTGATGCTTTAACTATGGTAGCTAGAGGATCGATACTGTAGTATGAGTATTGGCATCGATCGATGTTGACAAAACAATTTAGCATCTATATCGATATATATATGATTTAATGAGCGTTATCGATGTCTATATATAATGTATCTATACATCTGGTATACGACTTACAACATCAATATCTTTAAATTTAATTATATATTATATAATATAACTTTAATTAAGAAGCTATAGTATACCCAGCTGGAGTTCATGTACATATTTAATTATAATGCTCTAGGAGAAGTAGTTGAAACAAATCAATCGAATATATATATATGCATACATGTATATTAACTAACAACTTACTAGCTAACTATCACGAAAGATTAACCAAACCATGTCAATTAATATAATATATATACAACGATGCATTCATGACAGTTGGTTGATCGATGGATCCTTAGTAGTATATACATGAATGCAGACACTGTATATCTATAGGAACATATAACTAATATCGATATATATAGTGTATATATACAGCATATATCTTTTGTAATAGAAGTAATGCCATATATATATATATACAGTATACATGTGTATATGCAGCTCTAGCGCTAGGTCATTTCAAAAATCTTGACGCATTCTCTGTGTGAAGGGTGAGAAATTGAAATCGATAGCGCCAGAATAGAATCAAATCTTAGTTCATGAAGCTATAATGTCCATATATTAATCATATAGATCTCGAGCTCCTAATTAAATATAATACTGTATACAATGTTACAATTGTCATATATGCATGGATATAGGCCAAAAAATGAGTTTCTTATATACAGTATACTATATATAGCACTGCAACATTATATGTATACAGACTAAATATAAAAACTAGGAAAGCTCTACTTACTTACTTATATAATAAAATATCCTTCAACATATATCTAACCATTGTTATAAACTTTAATCTCTGTATATTATAACATTATTACTTAAACTTTAATATTTATTGAGATCTCTCACAAGTTTATAATTTTTCGTCAAACACTGCTGTTTAGCTTGTACATAAAAATAGCCATTACTTTTCTTAAAACTTCAATCCTTGAAAGGCCACCATTTTCAGCATATTTTTCAACCCTATCAATTTCGTAATACCAATTTTTAAAGACTATAATCTTTGTTATATAAGCTTTTAAAGTTTTTGGAGCTCTGTATTCTGATTCACTAGTCTTTTCGATATCATAATCTTCATTCATTGATACATTATCTTCAATATCTAATCCTGCTTGTAATAGCTCATTAACTTGACGTTCGAACCTACCTACTTGTACAATACGCCTTGTTTATAAATCGTATAAATATTAATAGTAAACAGTATTAATTTTATAATATTGATAGTAGATTGACTTGTATCTTTTAAATTTGTTATTGCTGCTTTTTGCTATGTAACACTCTTAATATTCTCTAACTGTTCTGAATATGGTCGTTAACCACGACTAAATTGAGTAGCAGCATGCGTGCACGTATTGGTTGTGCAGCTTTTCTTCGTCTCATTTTATTTTCAATTTAATTATATCTCAATAACTGAATGTCTCGATATGAAAAGAGGGGAAGATAAGATTACGCGTGTTTAAGATACATGTAGCGAAAGTCTACCAAACTATCCAAAGACTTATCTACATCAACCTATGAGTCTAATATATAATGTATCACAATTGAATTAATATAAAACATAATCTGTAACAAATATGATCTTTACTATTGGACAAGACTATTTGATACAATTCAAGGTTTAACTAAAATGTTTTAAGAAGAACTTTAAGATGATACATGATAAAAATCAGACCATTCAAGACAAGATCAGCTTGAATGTTGAAATTATAGATATTTAAATAAAGTTATTAAGATTTCAATTGATATATCTCAAGTACTGTAACGACAATTGAAATCTATATTACAACAATATCCATCAGTAATCGTAGTTATAAAAAAACCTATAAAAGCCTAGGACATAACAATCTTTAATTTTTTCTGAAGTTCTTCGAAAACGTTAAATTTTTATATACAAAATTAACAATAACAATAAAAACAACTATCAACTATCACTACTCTTAACATGGAAATGAACAATAATATGTATGTTCAAAACTCCATAAGCCAGTTATTAATTGATGATAATTAAGTATATAATATTGGTATAAATATATTAATTATTATTTAACTTCTATATTCATAGCTCTATATGAGCTAGAAAGCTGATCAGCTTCGCGCTAAAATCTATTGCTATGCCTGTTTCACAACTGGCCGCTGACAGTTTGGTGTCAGCGGCCAAACGAGCTTAAGCTTGTTTAACAGCATGACCAAAATCAACATTCAATAATGAATGACTAAACACATAAGATTAACGGAATAATCTTATAATTACACATATTAAACATATATATTCTGAATAAAGCATAATAGATGCTGAAACTATTAATTGGTTTACAATTAATATCAATTGATTATTGAATATTGAAATTGAAATATTGTTTTATTAGTATTATTCTTAAATTAATTTTTTATATGAGGAAATCGACAAACTAAATAAAGGAGGTCTGGCTTTATTAATTTATATATTACATTGTAAAAATAAAGTTCAGTATCTTCTTTAAGCTATAATAAGATAGGTACCTATAGATGCGGCTCACAAAGTTAATAATGCCAACTTAATTAAGAGTAATATCCGATAATAGTGTTACAAGTTTATCGACCAAAGGTAATAAAGTTATTATATCCCCATATGGTAGTTGAACGATATTGTAGTATACTAGATAATAAAATAAGAAATAAAAGTATACATAAATAGTATATTTGTCGTGGTTGATTATTAAAAGATAAAGAGAAGAAGTTCTCTTTCTAAATAGAATTTTATGTATATAAATATTATAAATACCGTAGCTATAGTAAACGATGGTACAAGTAACAGTTAACAGTAAAGATGTCAAGTTATCAAATCTTAAAAGACATTTTTTAAGCATGCAAAAATTGGACTAAAATATTTAAGCTATATTAACACGCGTAAAGATTTGTTAAGTTAATGAGCTTGGGCAAATTTTCATGGACAATGTGGGCCAACATACGACAAGACATTTTTTCTTAACACTACATTCGAGATCTCCAACAAATATGTATACAATATATATATAAATACTTGTATATAGTATATACAATAAATATAGGGTGTATAGAGAAGAAAGTATACTATAGTTGCATGCTAGTAACGTTGCAACTTACGATAATGGCCCAGTGGCTGATATCTAGGATGTGAAATAGAAAATAGATTATAGACAATAATTAGCAGTTGCCTTCAAGCATAGATAGATAATAATAATAATATTTATGTTGATGACCTTGATGTATTAATATATATCTAAAATCAACCAATATCCATGCACACGTAATTTAAAATAAATAACAAAAGTCACTACCTTTGATAACAATTAATAATGAAATTCCTAATTAAGGAATTCATTATATATATATGATTGCTCCAGCTGCATCTGTAATAATAATTATATATTATAATATTTAGCTAGATTTAACCCTCTCTTAGTCTATGATTGATCTTATTAGATATCTATATTAATTAATGAATATAACAGACTCTGTAATAACTTAGTACCAATATTGAATGAATTTAGCAGGGCAGGTTGAGTTCTATACTTACTTAGTAACCCATATAATCACGTGCCTTCTCTAATCGGCTAAAATACTAAAATTCAACCAGTTGGTACTCTAACCGTTACACTAGTTCACTATAGGTATACATCTATATATATGTATATATAGATTGAAAAATGTCATTAGTGACTATTCATTAGTTTATTATCTACCAAAAATATATATATACATGTATATAAATTGGAATTTCTAATTGATCCAAGCTTTACAGCAGATATTCGAAAAACTGGTTGTTTTCAAAAAAATAAAAAAAAAAAAAAAAACATTCAACTTTTTATTAAAGATCTATAGAACTAGCGATAGTTTTAATAGCGTTTAAATCACCTTTTGCAATCTCTGGATCATTCAAAACACCACTAACACATTCCCAAGGGTCTCTACTACCACCCCAACTTAAGACTTCGTTTCTAAATTTTTCTCCACTTTCTCTACTTGTTGGATCTTCTGCAAAAATATGATTCCAAATTCTATCAGCAATTGCTCGATCAAATAAATAACAATAATAAGTTGCACCATATCCAAACAAATGTCCAAAAAATAAATGCCATCTAGATCGTTCTGTTGTTTTAATAGTGTTAGCATCTGGTTTTAATAATGCATGTTGAATTTCTAATTCATGATATATTCTTTCTGGTGAAAAGCTTTTATTTAATGCTTTTGATGAATGCAGATCTTGATCTAAAATAGATAACAAAATTTGATTGTAATTTTCACAATGTTTAAAAGTTGCATTCAGTGATAAATGTGACTTTAGTAAATCATAAGGTAATGGTTCATTAGTTTGATAATGCCTTGCAAATAATGATAAAACTTTTGGATCTCTTGCAAAACGTTCCATAATAACTGATGGTAATTCAACGAAATCAGCTGCACATCGTGTACCAGAAACATTATGTAATGAAGTTCTTCCTAGCATTGAATGAATTGCATGGCCCATCTCATGAAATAATGTTTCAACTTCTGAGAACGTTAATAGACATTCCCCATTTGGTGTAGTAGATTGAGAAACAAAATCACATACTAAGGCGATAATGGGTAACTGAAACTTTTTATTATTAATACATTTCAAATCAGAATTAAAAAATTCTGGTTCATCGTTAAAAACTTGTCGAGAACATTGAACGGTAAAATGGGCAGGATTTGGATTTTTACCTTCTCTTTCAAATAAATCACAATACATTACTCCAATTAACCCTTCTCTTTCACAAACAACATCTAATCTTCTAACTTGATCATTCCATATTTCTCCTTGCTTTGTTTCTTTTGGCATGAATTTAATGCCATATATTTGTGAAAATAATCTTGATAATCCTTGCATAACTGTACCTAAAGAAAAATATGATGGTAATAATGAACTACTTAATTCCCAATTTTTGCTCTTTTTGTTTGATAGAAATTTTGAAGAATAATAATCTCTATCCCAAGGTTTTAATGATCCAGTTAAATTATCTAATTTCTTCAAATCTTGCAAAACTTGTAATTCTTTTTGAGCCATTGGAAAACTTTTATCAGCCAATTGGTTTAAAAAGTTGGATACATTACTAGGGTTTTGAATCATTTTACCCTTTAATTCATACTCTGAATAGCTTGAATAACCCATTATTGATGCCAATTCACTTCTCTGTTGTAAAAAAGTTTTTAATATCTGCTCTTGTTCATCTGTTGCGCTTCGTTGAGCTAACCAGATCTTTTTTCTTGTATCTTTGTTTGTAATTGTTCTTAAAGCTAAACTACCAATTGGTCCATTAGTTGGTAAAGTTATTTTGTTTCGAAATCGATGTTTATATTTATTAATAATTGATTGATCTAAACCTTCACATTGATTGATATCTAAATCAATCTCTTCCACTTTAGTATTGTTATCAACAAGAAATTGTTGACCTAAAATACTAATATTGTTTGTTATTTTAATAAATTTTTCTCTAGTTTCTGGTGTTAACTGTACACCGGACCTTTTAAAATCTGCTAATAGGATAGTTCCTACTTGAATTTCTTCATTTGACAAATCTTTTTTAATATTCGAATCATTTAAACTTCTTTCTAGAATTTGATACATTTCAACACTTGTATTCAAAATATTCATATATTCAAATAATAATTCATGAGCATTTTGTGATGCATCAAGAAATCTTTCATCTGGATGTGACATTCTAACAAACGCCGCCATATCAATAACTTTACATAAAGTATCACTCAATATATCTATTTGTCTAATTTTATTCCTTAATGATACTTCACTCTGATTTTCAATGATATCTTTTGCTAAAGTTTGCGCTTTAGATAATGAATCTTTTGCAAAACGTGTTAACCCATTTGGTGATGACAAATAAGGATTATCAAATAATCCACTAGATTCTTTTGATCCATATACTAACTGATAACCAAATTGTTTATCATCAAATGCATCTTTTAAATTTTGATCCTGAAACTCGTCCCAATTTAATTTTAAATTAGCAGCAGTTTTATTTATTTGAATATTAGTATTGTATAATCTAGTGAACACTCTTTTTTTAAGAAGTATCCTCCTCGTTAGTTTCATTGCTAATGTTAGTTCAAAACGATAGAGTTTAAAAATGAAATTTAAAAAAAAATCAAAAGGTAAAAATAAAAAATTTGGTTAGGAAGCTTGCAAGTGTATTATGCATGGGTAGCATTCTATCGGCTTGGGATCGGAGTAGGAGCAAAAACCGATCAGGCAACATTTTTTTTTTTTTTGTTTTTTTAAAAACCATATTTAATAAAAAAAACTTACAATCCACTTACAGTTCAGTTTGTACAGTTGTACAAGTTGTAGAAATCGATGATTCTATATATATATATTTGTACAATATTTATATATACAAGGTATTACACAAATTATTCTTTAATCTTCATCTAAATTTTCATCTTTTTTCATTAATAGTATATCCATTTTTCTAGTTTGTGGTTTCCCATTTTCAACTTTTTCATTAGTTGCTCGAGCTTTTTCAACTTTTTTCAGTTCCAATTCAGCACTATTAACTAAATCATTTAAATTACATCCTTTTGCTCGTAATCTAGCTTCCCTAAGTTTTTCATCAGCTTCATTCAGTTCACCTTTATGTAATGCAATAACACCTAAACCATAGGTAGACATGGCTTGAACTTCAGAAACATTTCTTCTCTTCTCACTTGGCAATTTATCAATTACTTTTAAAATTGCTCGATAACAACTTGATGCATGCCTAATAGAATCATTAGCCATTTTATTAAAATTGTTGACATCTTTTTCTTCTGTTGAATTATAGCCTCTAACTTCCATATCTTCAGCTTGAGTATAATATAATGATCCAACATTATAAAAAGACATCAAAACACTTTCAACATCACAACCTGAATTTGCCATCCATTCTGTTGTTGTCAACTTAGATGATAATGCTTGTGGAATATCCCCAGTTGCTAAGCATAACGCAGAATACATATCCCTTGCACTGAATAATTCATCTCTAAAAGGCTGCCATGCTTCATTTCTTTCTCTATATTGTTCTTTTAGTTTACCAGACACATCTAACGTTAGATTTAAAGGTTTTTGTCTTTTTTCATGTTCTGATTCAATTAATTCTTTGACATCTGGATGTTTTGATGCAATTTCACCTTGTGCTAATTTAAAATGAACCAACAATCCAATTTTGGCTAAATTTGGATCAATAGTACTTTCACTCATTGCTAGTTTTAATGCTACTCTTAAATCTCTCTGAATTAAATGTGGTCTTACATGTTCTGGTACTGATCTATTGTTTAAAGCTTGTAATAATGAAATAGCCAATTCTCTGTACATCATTCTTGCTTCTTCTTGCAAACCTAATTTTTCATAAACTTCACAAATTTTAATTTGCAATCCTGTATATTCATCACTTAAATGTGACATTCCAAGATCATCACAAATTTGTAATGCCTCTAAATATTTTTTTAAAGCAGTATTGAAATCTCTTGTATTTTTACCAAAACCATCCATTTCTGCTCTCAATGCTTCTCTTAACTTTTCAGTAACTTCAGGTGGGAAATTATGTCGGGTATAATATTTAAACGATGCGATAGAAGTTAATAATGCTGCTGCTATAATCAATGGCCATCTTAATGGTCGTTTAGGTTTTAAATTAGGTGGAGGTTGCTGAAAGTTCTGATAACTTTTATTGGTATTGTTATTATTTTCGGAGAAATTGAATGCATTAGTTATTGATCTTGTAAAATATTTGGTTGATGTTATTACTCTTCGTTGAGGTTTTATAAACCTGGTTGATTTAGTACTTGCTCGAAACATCTTTTAGAGTTGAAAATAAAAATAAAAAAAATTTATGTAAAAAATATTAGCTTTTTTTTTTTTTTTTTTTTTTTTTTTTTTTTGGGGTTTTTTTTTTTTATTTTTTTGGGCTTTTATTTTTTTTTTTTTTTTTTTTTTTTGCTCGTCCACAGCAATATATGCTTGGGCGAATTGAAGCTTGAAGCTTCAGCAAGAACAGACGCCCTTAAGCTGCTATAGTATATCATGATTGCAAGGTTATAAATGTAGATTTACCAAATATCATCAATAACAATAATCGCGAAACTCTCCATTGGTTTATATAAAGAACAAGCTAGTTGATGTGACGGGATTTTAGCCTAGTACACTAGACTCTATAGATATATACGCAAATTGGACTTTGTAGAGTCTAGCTGCCATCCTGGATCGATGCACATGATATAAATTTTTGTGAGCCGGGCCGGCGCCTGGTAAGGCTTTTTTAAATTGTGACTGCATCTAGATCTAATGGCCTATTACCACGGTACTAAGCTTAGGATTCGAATTGTAATCAATTTTTAATGCGCGTGGCTCATCATCATTGTACCAGTAACAAAAAAAAAAAAAAAAATATTATCATCTGTACTTATTGTACAACTTCAATAACATCTCTGAAACATACAAACTAAACACAACTTTTATTAGAAAAATATACCTAATCAATCAAATAATTTAGTGATATGTGTGGTCGATATGCCTTTGGAGAGCAATATGATATACAGCAACGAGTAGAGCGTTCAGATTTGGCTCTTGATGAAATTAGAACAGGTAGACAATCAACAATTTCATTTAATATTTCACCTGGAAGGTTTGGACCAGTATATCGGGCTGCCAATGATGATAATCATGATTTATTGGATAAAGTAGCAATTGAACCAACAGAACCGATAGAACCAACAGAACCAACAGAACCAACAAATATTTCAATTGAAGAAACTAGTAATAGTGCAACAAATCAATTTCATAGGTTAAATAACAACATAGCAACATCACCCAAAAAATCTGATAGAAAAAATAAAGGTATCAAATTTATAATTGAATGGATGAAATGGGGCCTAGTTCCTTTTTTTGCTCAGTCTTTTGATCCTAAAATGACATTTAATTGTCGTTCAGAATCATTATTGGAATCAAAGGGGATGTGGAATACGATAAAGCAATATAATAGATGTATTATCTTAGCAGATGGATATTTTGAATGGTTAAAAAAAGGTAATATGAGGATTCCTCATTATATCAAGAGGAAAGATGGCAAATTTTTATGTATGGCAGGATTATGGGATTTAAATAAAAAAATCTCGCCAGATAATGAAGAATTATATACCTATACTGTTATTACGACATCAGCTCATAATGATATAAAATGGCTACATAATAGAATGCCAGTAATTTTGGAACCTACACAAGTTGATGATTGGCTGAGTCCTGGAGTTCAATGGAAAAATAATGCACAAAAATTCGAAAATTTATTAAATCAATTTGATCCTAATAAACTAGAAATATTTCAAGTGTCACCAGATGTTGGTAAACTAAAAAATGATTATAAAGAATTAACAATTCCATTAGATGAGTCCAAGGGTACTATTACTAGTTTTTTCAAGAATAACACAAATTCCGGGAAACATCACCTAAAAGAAGATGAAGGTTCCACTACTAGTAGTAATAATATTAAAAAACAAAAATTAATGCCAATAGTTGAAAAAAATGATAATGATGCCAGGAATCAAACTATTAGTGCAACAACACCTAGAAAAAGTTCTATTAAAACCAATTCAACTCCAAGTTCTTTTACTAAGGGTACCCCAAAAATAACATCTTTTTTTAAAAAATCTTAATTTTCATTCTCTTTTTATTATTATACTATAGTTATTTATTTTATTTAATATTTATTTATTTGTTTTTTTTTTTTTGAATAATGCAATTCAAGTTAATATAGTTTTAATTACTAAAAATTTTCTATTATAATTTTGCATATTTTGGTTTTTGTTTAGACATTGCAGCAGCGGCACCAACCATCAAATCATTACCAGCAGCAAATGAATTATATAAGGCAATTTGTTCTAAAGAGTCAGCATGATCATGATCTAAAGCAAAATTAATACTTTTTTTAGTACCTTGAACAGCAACAGGACTATGGTCAGCGATTCGTTTAGCCAAATCAATTGCATTGTTAACGGCACTTGATTTAGTTTCAAAAATTCGATCAACAAAACCTTGTTCCTTTGCTTCTTGAGGATCAAAATTTCTAGCTGTATAACAAACTTCTTTAAACCAACCCAAATTATTAACTAACTTTGGCATTCTTTGTAAAGTACCCATGTCAGCAGCCATACCAATTCCAACTTCTCTAATACTATAAACACAATCTTTTGAAGAATATCTAATATCACATGAACTCATAATATCAATACCTAATCCAATACAGACACCATGACCGACGGCGATAACAGGTTTATCAATTTGATGAGGTCTTGCAATAGCTTCTTGAAATTCTTTAATAAATCTATATTGGTTGATGGCAAATCTTGAAGTATCACTTGAATCCATTTTTGAAGTTTCTGAACCTAGACTTTTAACATCTAACCCTGCACAAAATGCTTTACCTTCACCTGATAATACAATAGCTCGAACATCTTTATCGAATTCTGCTTGATCAAAAATTTGTTTAAACTGTCTCCATGATTCACTGTTAACTGCATTTAAAGATCTTGGTCGGTCAAATTGAATATGTAGAACTCCATCGACTGGTCTACTGACTTTATATAACTTGAATTTATTATATGAAATTTCGCCCATTGTCTTGTTGATATTTGTTTGTTAAATTGCAAAGAAATAAGAAAGAGAAAATCAGAAAAACTGTATTATTATAATTTATGGCTTCCGAATAATTTGTGGGGGAAAATACTGGCTATTTAAAATAAAATTTAAATTTTGTTGTGTACAATTATACACAGCGCCAGCTGCAGTAGTGTCTACATCATGATGTGGTGCACAACGCACCAATTAAAGTAAAAGTACAAGTGCACGCGTACAACTGGTACAACTGGTTAATTAATATCAGATACTACCGAGTTTGTACCCCGCCCCTTAAGATTAGTTAAAACTGGCACATATGATATTCAGATTATAATCCATCATGATATTGATTAACCATTAGTATACCTTTTGATTCAATATCCTTGGATCTATTAACTAAAATGCGTATACTATATATGGGTTTTAAACTCTCAAGTATATATATATATTATAAATACATATATAATAACTATTATAAGCCGACTGGACCTTGCTAACGTGAACTAATAGTATACACAAACAATTATACTAGTCCAGTTATAACCATATATGTGCACCTATATAGATTGATTGATCAATTAATACCAACAATCATTATAATTAATTAGCATAGCGCTATATAGCATAGCATATATATAGGTATACTAGTTATATATATAGGTATACTAGTTATATATATAGGTATACTAGTTATATATATAGGTATACTAGTTATATATATAGGTATACTAGTTATATATATATATGTATGCCAGCTGTATATTAATTTATTCAGATAACTATATATTATAATTAATTAATTATATATGATTAATTAACTATATAGTTAAATTTAAATTTTCAAACATCAATTTTGCAAATTAATTCAAAGTCCATATATATATATTATATTGAAGGCTGAAATCTTATAATTGACCTATAGCTGGCTAGCTATATATATACATGTATCGTACCAGTTAATAATATATACAGTCTGTATACATATATATAATATCAACTCATTAATTTAAATTTCGAATGTATTCGGATAGCTAGTGTTTTATGTATCTTGTGTATTAATTACTAAAACCGCGGTTGGTATATGTATAGATAAATATAGCTAGCTTAAGAATTGATTCTTGCCATTGGCATCTTAAATATATATATGTGCATTGTACAAGCTCTATCTAGAGCAACGTACAGTTAACGTTAACAATTGTACAGCTGGTCTATGATTTTCTATGATTTAAATAATTAAATTTTTCCTCCATTGCATCTTAGCACTGGTTGGTGAATCTAAATTACAGCTGTATCCGATATACTGTATTGTATTCTAGCTACCGGCCGTTAATTATACCTTCCAGGTCAATAGTGTTGGCAAAATGCAATTCTTGAAATGATTTTGCTACACTATGGCATACCAGAAAGTACATAATAAAATAGGATTAATTTGAAATACTATTATAAGTGTCAATTAATTAATTGTTGGGTAGATTGGTGTTAATTAAGATAGATATGTCGGCAAATGTTTAAAGGATGATTAAATTTTTTAGCCGTTATAACTTCCTCGGTTATATAATTAATTTGATTCAGATTGTTCATGCCTGGTTAATTATTCTGCAAAATTTCTAGCTAAAATTACTTAAGCTTTAGACTGTATCAAATAACTATCCTATTAATTGGTATCAAATAGTTATCAAGAAATGAGTTTACTTTGTTAGCTAATTACTATAAATTCTCCCTATATCGATCTGATATATTACTTTTATATATAGTATTCAATAGTGGTAACTCGGTATACATGATATTATATTATTTATTAGCAAAGCTTAAATAAATATTGAACATACAATTGTGTGCACTATAGTACTATGTGGGGAAATCCTTAAATAAATTAATATTAATTACATTTGTAATTATCCGAAGAAGAGTTATATAATACTGGCTAGCTAGTATACTTTAAATGTATATCGCTATAGCTTAATTAGTGTTTTTGTTGTGTTTGCGCTGATGTTTAAGCTTATTAATTTAAACTATATATATAATTTTCTACCCCAGTTTTTTATTTTTTATTTTTTATTTTTAATTATTATTATTCTTTTTGACTTTAGGAGCTTTTACAAAAACATAAAACCATTTAATTATTCCAAAATATATCTAAACTAACCAAAATGAAGGTAACTGATAAAGTATTTAATAACGAAGTTTTCAAGACAGAAATTATTGAAAATGGTAAGATTTTGCTAGTTACATTAACAAGACCAAAAGCATTAAATTCAATTCCATCATCATATGGTGAAATTTTTCCAGATTTATGGAAAACCTATGAAGAAGATGATAATTTAGTTTGTGCAATTATTACAGGTACTGGTAAAGTATTTTGTGCAGGAGCTGATCTGAAAGATTGGTTGAAAACAGTTGAAAACTCAACAACAGGAATGAAAAGACCAACAATGAGTGGTGGATTTTTAGGAATCAGTGATCGATCTAGTAGAAAACCAATTATTGCTGCATTAAATGGATCATCTTATGGTGGTGGTACTGAAGCAGTTGTCAATTGTGATTTGGCAGTTGCAGTAAAATCTGCTACATTAGCATTACCAGAAGTTAGAAGGGGTGTTACTGCAATGGCTGGAGCTTTACCTAGAATTGCAAGACAATATGGCTTGAAAAGATCAATGGAATTAGCATTAGTGGGTGAGCCAATTAGTGCTCAAACAGCTTTAGAATGGGGGATGTTAAATAAAGTTGTTGATAGAGTTGAAGATGTATTACCAGCTGCATTAGAATATGCCAAAAAAATTGCATTAGGTTCGCCAGAAAGTGTTCAAGGTAGTTTATTAAGTGTTAGAAGAGGGTTTGAAGAAACTAAGTTAAGTCCTAAAGAAGCAACCAATATGGGTGCTCAGTTAGAGTTGAGAGAAGTTGGAGAAATGGAAAATATGATTGAAGGGTTGATGGCATTTAAAGAAAAAAGAGAACCAGTTTGGAAACCAGCTAAAGTTGTATCTAAATTGTAAGTACTTGTATGTATATGGTTAAGTCATTCGAATTCTTTCATATCACATTATGATATGGATCTGGAGTGTAAACATTTGGTACACTACATATATACCTAGTAGATATAGAACGTTACTAGTTTCCTGGGTACTTTTTTTTTTTGCCAGATAGATAGATCTATTGATTAATTGATTAATTGATTGCTCTGCTGAAAATCAATAACATAGCTATTTTCCATTTCAATTCATGACGCGGATCTTATTGAGATTGATTAGATACGATTAGTTATAGTGACTTACATTCAAGGTTGGGCTCACTAGGCATAAACACCCTTGAAATCTGATCATTTAAGTGGCAAACAAAAAAATAAATAAATAAAAAAACAGACGATTTTTTTTTTCAAGACTGAATTAATTCTCGGACATTACAAAGTAATATATCCGACGACTTTTAATTTTTTTCTTTTTTTTTTTTTTTTCACAAAAACACAATCAAGCTTGAGACCACAACTTATCGAAATCTTTTTTTTTTTTCCTATATATCGCCATCAACCATACACATTAAACATAACTGAAGCATTTTCAATTAGTATATTTAAGAGTACAACAAAAATACAAAGTATGTTTCCAAGAGTTGGATTATTATCGTCGTTTCAAATATTACAACGACAATTTCTTAATAAATCTAGACCATTTACATCACCTTTAAAATCCACAAGGTCAATAATTAGACATAACAACACATATACATCATTTTTAAATCAAAAAATTAGATCATTTTCACAATCAACGATCAAATTTAAAGATGGAAAAAAACGACAATCCTTAAAAGAATTATCCAAAAAATACGGTTGGTGTGCTGTTGGTGTCTATTTTACACTATCATTATTAGATTTACCGTTATGTTATTTATTTGTTCATCAAATGGGTCAAGAAAGAGTTTCTGAATATGAATTAAAAATTAGAAAATGGTTAGGTTTATCAACAAATCCTGAAGATTTAAAAACAGCACCTAAACCGGGCGATGATGGAAGTAATAATAATAATTGGGGATTTTTATTAACTGAGTTAGGCATTGCTTATGCAATTCATAAAAGTGTATTCATTTTTATTAGAATTCCAGCAACTGCTGCAATTACTCCATGGGCAGCTAAAACTTTGAGAAAATGGGGTTTTAATGTTGGAAAAGGTATTCAAACAGCTGCTGAGTCTAAGGGTAAAGATGTTGTAAAAAATTTAGGACAACCTGCTAAAAAAAATCAAAGATGGTGGTGGTTTTTTTAAAAGAGGTTCTAATATCACACTCTTTTCGAAATTACATCTATAGCAGATATATCTAGAATTTTTTGTACATATAACAAGTAATATATCAATTAAAGAAATATTATTTCAGTCTTTTCTTTTTTTTTTGAAAGATAATGAAAAGAAATTTAGAGGGTATTATTATATCATTTAGTTATAAATTACATTAAATTATTGTTTATATATTAATTTGTAAATTTGTAATAATTGAAAATGCATTGCATGATTCTTTTCAAATCTCATTTCGTTTTTTTGGTTTTTGTGTATATTTCTACTATTTTGTAGAAGGTTTTGAATTTATATGAGTTGTATCAGAATTGTCATTGAAGTCAAATGTATCAATATCATCATTAATATCTCGATGATTATGATTATATTCTTCTTCGTCTTGCTCTTGTTCTTCTTCAACCTCATCGATTCTACCGGGGTACCTTGGCGGATAATAAGTATTATATAAATATGCAGATTGTGGTGGTGATGGACTATTATTCAGACTATTGTTGCTTATAACTTCGCTTGTTTCTCTATCAGAATTACTACTACTATTGTCATTGTTGTTGTTATTACTAGGATTTTCATTATCATTATTATCTCTAGGTGTTGAATAAATAGGTTGATGAGTTGGATAAGGTGGTGGTGGTAATATTGATTCTGAACTTCTCCTTTGTCTTTGCATCATTTCTCTTCTTCTCCTTGATTCTTCTTCTGCTGCTTGTGTCATTGCTCCTGTTTCTACATCCATTCTTAATGCCTCACTTCTAATGAATTCCCGCTTCTCTAATTTTTTAGCTCGTCTTCTTTTAACTATTACAAGTCGAGCTACCAACCCCGCTATTATTACTGCTACAATTAAAAAGATTAAATATAAGTACTTCAATGAGTTATTACCATTATCATGTTCCTTTAATCCAAAAGTATAAGAAGGTGTTGTAGAATTTGATGCTGGTGGTGTATTGGTGGTTATACTTCCTGTTGCCGTTGATGTATTTGATGATACTGTTGTAGGACTATTATTAGTATTAGTATTGGTTGTTGTGGTTGTCGTATTAGATTTCCCACCAGAAAATATAATATTTCTGGGTATTAATGTCGTCTGTATCATTCTATTCTATTTCTATAATTTAAAAATATAAATATATATATTGAATACTGTTTAAATGCCAGGAAAAAGGCTATAAATAATCTGATTATTCAGGTCGTCATATACAAATAGAAAATATTAATAAATACAATATATTGTTAATAATGTTGGTTGAAATAATGCAAAAAAAGTGAGAATTTGGTTGTATAAAAAAATAAATTTTTTAATATGCTTAATATGCTTTATATTATTCTCTTCCTTTATTTATATTTCTCGAATAAATAAGTAGTAATTTAAATTGACCTTTTTTTTTTTCTCTCTCTCTCTTTAGTTCGAAAATTTGAATGTATTATAAACACAAAGGTTAAAATTATTCATATATAAAAGTTGAAAATACTGGTGCCACTTTGCTGGTAAAACCGATTAAATTAAATGCTTGTGATAATGAAATAAAGAATTACTGGTAGATTGACAGTTATAACAGTGAATAAATAAATTTGAATTAGATTATATATAATAGTATCACAAGAAAATGGTGATTTTGAACAGCTTGATAGAAAATGATAAAATAACTAAATGTCTTATTATTTTAAAAAAGAAGGAGAAACAAAATAAATAGGCTTAGTATTATATATTTTTTATTAAAATGTTGGTGGTGTAAAAAATATGTACTTGTACAATATAGACTTGGGAGGATTCAAGCTTCTTTTGACTCAGAAAAGCCTCTATCAGTGATGTATACAATTGCACTTGTACCAGGATATCCAACAACAATGTATACAGCCGTATACGTTTAACCACAAAGGAAAAGTCGGGTATCCGACGTGCACCGACAACAATTTTAAGCTTAGAGCAATGTGTGCCACCTTGAGGACAGTTACTTAAAGTGTAGTCTGATAGATCTATCAGATACCAGCTTCTAAATTTATCTGAAACCTTGTTCCAAGTCTGCAGTTGATTGATATATATCATATAAACTTTATTTACATCAGATAGGCATGATATCGATATTATTACAAATTTCGATCTGACCTACCAGGGATCTTCAAGCTATAGCTTTAGTTGAAAGTTCTGAAAGGGTGAAAACTACTAGAGTATTACATGTAGTGTATATGGCACAACAACGAAAATTACTATATACTATATCTAGAATGTGAACTTGGTAGATCTATTGTTAACATAACTTTAGCAATTTACATTGATGTGTACACATAATTAACATATATATAAATGGTGGTTCGTATGTATACTAGTTCATTTTAATACCAGTTTTGAATAAACCCAACTGCTACTGTAAAACTTAGATATAATTAATTCTATTTGTTTATAACTCCGATTTCCATAAATTCAGTTGGTCAGTTATTTTACTAGCCAGCTGGAACTTAAAAACATCAGGATGCTGTAGAGCCATACTTATTTTATGGAACTATCATTAATAAAAAACAATAATAAAAAAAAAAAAAAAAACTGATTGGATAATAATAATAATGAAAATGAAAATAAATTATGAATGATAAAAGAAAGAAAAGAAAAAAAATTAATTCTCTAATTCTATCTGTTCAAACCAGTCTCTTGAAGCTCTAATGTTAGTCATAATAGTATTGCCATCCATATCATTGATCCCTGTTTTAGACGGAGGTGGCATAACAACCATAATAAAAGTATTTGCAGTTAAAGTATCAATATATGCAGAACAAAATCTTCCATGTAGTGCAACTGTTTGAAATTGGGATCTCATTTTTGAACAACTTTGTTTAAAAGTTTTGATAATATTACTAATTTTTTCAAATCTTTTTCTATCCAATGCACTGTTATTACTATTTTTATTTGCTTCATCATCTAAAGTTGTAACATGAGAAATTACTAGGAAAGTGGTTCTTTCAAATAATACTACTTCTTGTGCCTCACTAATGTCTGCAAAATTATTCAAATGTTTTTGAAACATATTCATATTTGGGATTAATGAACAAACAATCCTACTCCAAGCTTGATATAAAGATTCATCCCAAATTGAAGTTGCAAACCCAGTCAAATCAAATCCAAATGACCGACTTTGTTCTCTTAATCGTGCCATTGTTGTATTATAAACATGATCTCGTTTATTTTCTTGAACCAAATCCATTTTATGAACTAATACAAAGACCTTTGCATCGGGGGAAAATTCTCTTAAATGCTTTAAACAAGTGGTAAAAGTATCAATATCTTTTGGAACTTCTTTAGATTCAACATCAAAAACATGAATCAAAACTTCAACCATTCTAAAAATATGATCTCTTTGAGTAGAAAAATAATTATCAACAAATACATCTTGTCCACCACAATCCCATAAATTTAAAGTCATATGACCTAGAAATCTTAAATGTGAATGTTCAACATCAATAGTAGCACCTAATCTTCTTGTATCGAATGCACTATAGTTACTGAAAATAATTGATCTCATTGATGATTTACCAGAACCTGAACGGCCCATCAGTAGTAATTTTTTACGCTGACCAGCCATATTATTTTATTTATTATTTATAATCTTTTTTTTTTTTTTTTCTATATTATTGGTTTAATTGCTTCAGAGGAAGTTTTAAACCAGCCGATTAGTTGATTTAATTTTAATGGTTTGTAATGATTGGAAAAAAAAAAAAAAAAAAAAAGAGAGAAAGAAAATAATAATATTCTGGATTATCAATAAAGTCTTTCTCCCAATGTGCAGCTAGTTCTACAGTTAACTAAATTTTATTCTTTTTATTATATTGGCTAACTATAACATCGGACCTCCGTTATGTCGGTTACTAAAAAATATTGGGCTCCGACTCCTTTGATACGACAATACATTAATTGTACCATTTATATTAACTGGGCCTGGTATTTCGTATTTCGAATGGTATAGACATATATAATGAATCGTGAATTAAGCCAAAAGAGCTTCCATAATATTATATATAATCCCAAAGTTAGTAGTTTAAAATAATCTTGTTTTAGTTATATATAAGCGTTGAGTAATAGCTGTAATAACCCAAAGATATGATCAAAGTACTTGATCGTATCGGATCCACTGAACTCAAAATTTTAAATTATAATTACTAATGATATACAGCTATATGTACATAATTCAATATATAATAAAAAAAAAAATGATTGAAGTAAGTATATCAATCTCAATAGGGATACAGTGCTACAATGTAATCATTTCAATTAACTTATAGTTAGAACTGCTGTATATAGTAAGCTTGTTCAAGTTGTGTACAACTTGTACGTATATTAGATATATAAAGCCAGTATCCGGATACCTTAAGTAATTAATTAAAACCTTTTCACCGAGTGAATCTCTAAATAGACTTTAGTACTATAGACATTACTCTAAAAACTGCCTGGTACTAATAACTAATATCAAGATGATATACTTTTCACTATTTTATTGACAGATTTTAACTTGGTGTTTAATATTGTTGTAAATACGTACTGTAGAGTCTATACATGTAGTCTATCAAAAATGACCCAAAGCTCACGCCAGAAAATTTGCCCTAGTGGAAAAAAAAGATAATAATGAAAATAAAAATAAATATAATGTAATAAAAAATGCTCCCCTTTTTTTTTTCCACCTCGTTTTTTTTTTTTTTTTTTTTTAACACCTTTCTTCCCTTTTTTTTTTTTTTTTTCCTTCAAATCCCTCCAAACTTTTAAAAAAAAAAAAAATGGGAAAACTTTTGGAATTGATTTTTCATCCAGATGAATTATTAGCTGCTTTATCAGTTAAGTATTTTCGATATACAGAATTTCCAAGAGATCCTAAAACCGAACGGCCAAACTTAAGAAGATGCTATGAATTGTTAGACTATACTTCAAGATCTTTTGCAGCTGTAATCAAAGAATTACATCCCGAACTAAGAGACACTGTTATGTTATTTTATATAATTTTAAGAGGATTAGATACTATTGAAGATGATATGACTTTAAGCAATGATGTTAAAATTCCATTGTTAAGAACATTTGATGAAGTTTTAGAAAAACCTGGTTGGACATTTAATGATAATGGACCAAATGAAAAAGATAGAATTGTTTTAGAAGAATTTGATAAAGTTATTGAAGAATTCCATTTAATTAAACCAAAATATCAAAGAGTTATTAGTGATATTACTAAGAAAATGGGTAATGGTATGGCAGATTATGCTTTAAGAGAACAATCAGAAAATTATGAAGGTTTAAAAACCATTGAAGATTATACTATTTATTGTCATCATGTTGCTGGTTTAGTTGGTGAAGGTATCACTGAACTAGCGTTACTAAGTAAATTTGGTACTGAGGTTTTAAAAGAAAAACCACAATTAATGGAATCAATGGGACAATTTTTACAAAAAACTAATATTATTAGAGATTTTAGAGAAGATTTAGATGATGGTAGATCGTTTTGGCCAAAAGAAGTTTGGGGTAATTATGCAAATCAATTAAGTGATTTTACCGATCCTGGTGATCAAGCTTTATATTGTGTCTCTGATTTGGTATGTTTATCATTACAACATGTTACTGAATTATTAGAATATTTAGAAAATGTTAAAGAAAGAACTTTATTTACATTTTGTGCAATCCCACAAGTTATGTCAATTGCTACTTTAGAGTTAATCTTTAATAATAAAGATATTTTTAAAAAACATATTAAAATTAGAAGAGGAACAACTGCTAAATTGATTTTATTATCAGGTAATATGGAAGGAGTTTATCAAGTTTTCAGAGAGTATACTAGAAAGATTCATTTAAAAAATCGATCTCAAGATCCAAATTTTATGAGAATCGAAGTTTTATGTGGTAAAATTGAACAATATATCAATGATAAAACTGTTAAACCACCAAAAACTGAACATGAAATGGAAATTGAAAGAATGGAACGAAATGTTTTGGTTGCTGGTGTTGCTGGCTTGACTGTTTGTTGTGGTATCATGTTAACAATTGCATGGTATTTTGGTGCAAGATTTGATGCTATTTGGGTAAATCTACAAGATTTTATTTATCAAATGAAAAACACTCCTGGTGAACATATGCCTGGTTATGAAGAACGATTAGCTGCAATGGGGTTACCAAATTTAAACACTGCTTCAAAAGTTGTTAATTCTTTAACTTCAAGTGTTTCATCTGCTGTTTCTGAAGTTACTGATGCTGTTAAAGATGAATTGTAGGGTTGTTTGTTTTTTAATCAAGTAACTAAGTATTCAGTCTTTATTTCAAATTTGAACTATTCATGTATTTTTAATTAGTCTTAACAAATTGACATTTTTTTTCAAAAAAAATAAAAGTAATAATAATTATCAATATAAGTGGCTTTATTTTTGTAGCAGGTGTTTGTTACCTTAGGTCTTTATTCAAGTTATCTATAGTCTTCATGATAGTTTGCTTTATTTTTTAATTTTCTTCATAAAAATATGTACTGTTAGGTGATGTAGAGTTCTAATAAGTGTTTAATG